>JAVXUL010000009.1:13921714-13937597 GCA_035590515.1 Trichilia minutiflora
CTGGCTGGTGCTAATCTTCAGAGTGCAAACCTTCAAGGCAATTTTCATCTGTTACCCTGACAAATTACTTTATCTGTATTTATTGCTATTACTCAGTGGTTCAGTATCTATTTGCCATTGCATTTGTTGCACATTTTATTGCCTTATTATTTCTCTATATTTTAGTTTTTGCTTACCCCGTTTACATGTTATTTATTTCACCGACAAATTTTCACTTTGTGATATGTGCAACATTTTATTGCATATGGTTTTGCTTTGCTAAGAATATTGAACAGCTATCATTTTTATCAATGGGAATGACAAAAATACCCTTTTATTTATGCTTTAATGTGTGTTTATTCTACTCAAGTCTAGCACAACATGCTGAAAAATGGACATTCAGATTTATAATTATCTTGTTATACTGCAGATGCTTTCTTGATAGACTCTAGCTTCTGTGGAGCAGACCTGCGATCTGCACACTTACAGGTTCACGTCGTTAATTCTTTACATAATATACTTCCTTTCTTTTGTGGTTTTTGTTCTTTTTTTGATGGCCACATGGAACATTTTTTAGTAAGCTAGTAGTGGCTTTTGTTAGAATGGGCCAGCTTTGCTTCTTCTGTATACCGATGTTAACAGCAGCCAACGATTACGCCAATCCCGTTTTAAATCATTGTATTAAAATATCCCATTTGCTTCATATCCTTCTTGTACTTTTGCTTTTATCCCAAAATTTTTAATCTAAAAAGTAGCTTGTCAATTATGTTGCTCTTCTACCTTTAAGCGATTTGCTACTTGGAGGTTTAATCTGAATAGAATTCTTTTATCCTATTGACATTTTCAGGCTGCTGATCTTACTAATGCCAACCTGGAGGGAGCTAATTTGGAAGGAGCCAATTTGAAGGTAAGATTGAAGTGTTGAAGCATGCTGTATGATACAAGGTGCTTTAGTTGCAAATAGACTTTTTATTTAATTTCTAATGATAATAAGTGCAAACTTGCAAGAATTTAATTTTAAAATAATGGCAATATTGAATTTGTTGAATTTATTAATTAGATAAGCAACTCTAGTGCCAAGTCTCTAACTAGTTTCAATTTCAAGGATCTTCAGGATTTATTATTACCTTGATTCTTAAATTTGTTTCAACCTATATATATTCTTTTAAAAATTGTGTGCTTGCACACACTTGTTATTCTCTTCTTTTTCAGTGTTAATGACCTCAGTATGAGCTGTAAAGTCTATTTTCTCTTGACTACAGTCCTTGTCTTTTAATTATTTATAAGATGTCTTTATTTTTGATTTTTTTTGGGAGTGTCTGTACATATTTGTTTATGTAATTCTCTTTATGGTTTATGCATATTTCACAATTTTTTGAGTTTTAATTCTGTCTGAGCTGATGAGGTACATCAAATTATTACTTTATTTGAAAAATAGTAGAAGGCAGAGTACTTAAGCTGATTTTATGGAATTTAATTATTGTTTGTTCCATGAAAACATCGTCACATTTTTCTGAACATCTTGCACATTGAGCATGCATTTTATGCGTGTCCACAAAAATGTGGTTCTGTTTTGCCTCGTTATAATACTGGGAGAAAAAATACCCATGTAATTTGTTCTGTTATAGCTATGTGCTTTAGCTTGTTTTCATATTTTTATTGGTACGTATAGAATACCTGCACTGCTGCACAGCATGCCTGTCAATTACTCAAGCCAGTTTAGCATAAATTATATGAACCAAAACACTCGTGAACGCTTATCCATAGCTATGTCCATATTTTAATTTGTCCTTTATTTCAATGTTACGGACAATATTAGTTCCATCAGTAACTTGGAATGCTCTCAAATATTAATTTGCCGAAAGTTACCTCGGTCAATATTTTAAATGGCTGATAATTGAATCTTGAAACATCTATGCTGTAGGGTGCAAAGTTAAGTAATGCTAATTTAAGGGGTGCAAACCTTCAACGAGCTTATTTAAAACATGTAAATCTTCGAGATACAGTAAGTAAAATAGACCTTGTTCTCCAGAACGTGAATGTGTCTTATATTACCATGTATCAAAATCTCTGGACTGAGATTGTGTGAGGATTTCTCAGCATTTGGAAGGTGCAAAGCTTGATGGTGCCAATCTGGTTGGAGCAATGCGATGACATTGAACTTGAAGCTGTGCGTATCCATCCTATTAAGGTTGGCTGGGTCACTCTTCTCTATGTTTATGTTTTAACGTTTTTATTTCCATACATCATATATTATGTTAAAGGGTATGAGAATGCTAACTGGATATGCTTTGAGAACTTAAAAAGAGTAATTTCATATGTAATTTTTAAATCCCACCCTTTATTTTTAAATAAACGTCAAATTTACTTTTTTATTTTTTGGTTATTTTTTATTTTCATTTTCTATGAAACAAAATAAAAATTATTACGTAAAAAGAATTATAAGAAGATTTTAATAATAAAAAATAGATTATGAGTAAAAATATTTTCTTTTGAGCCCCTATAAATTCATTAAATTGATATGGTATTATAATTAAATTAACTGTGAGCTTCAATTCTCTAAATTTCAAAGTTTCTTAATTAATTTAAATTATTAAAATACCATTAAATTTAATTTTATACAGTTTTTTTAAAGAAATGAAATTTCATTAACACTTATCAAGATTTATTTTTTATTTTTGAAACTAAAAAATGAAATGAAATTGCATGCCTTAATACCACCCACGATAAATCAACATGAACAATTGTAAGATGGCATGGGCTCCAATAATGGGTCTAACTGCATTAATTTCGTTGCAATTCTTAATTTTTTTTTTTTTATACGTGAAAATTTTAATTTATCGAATTTTAGATAAATACGAGATAACGTAATGTGGGAGGGACAGTTTAAGTAAAATTTACGGTTATATCAAATTTTTATAAAAAATACACTCCTAATAGATCGAACCTAAAAAAAGCGCAAATAGATCGAACCTAAAAAAAGCGCAAAGTAGCGGGATAAAATCATTTAATTATATACTTTGGGTGCAAAAAATTAAAAATTAATACAAAGCGCAACTATTAAGGTGAAGTTGAAATTCTTTAACCCATTTATTTATTATTAAGATATAATAAAATTAAAAAAAAATCTTGTGACACCCCCTTAAAATTGAAATTCATCGAATTAAGATAATTAAGTTATTTCGGAATTCTCATTGTTGTTGTAACATTGTGCCACGTCAACTATTTTTATACTGTTTTTGGACATCCTATGAAAATACCTTCTTTTTTTTAATTTTCTAAATCTTAATAAATATATCATAACTTTTTAAAAAAATAACCAAAATCAACCAAAATATTTTTTTTTGGACTTATAATCCATCCCCTACCCTGAGTTCGTAGTTGACTTACAAATTAAATTTCAAGGAATTTTATACTTCTGAACTATACGATAGACGATTTTATAAATTCAAGAAACTCTTAATTTTATTGAGTTAATCATATTATTTTAGTTTTTGAATTTTAAATTTCTATTAAAATAATGCTGCAATAAATATATCAAATATTTTCAATTTTTTTTTGAAGTGATTGGAAAAGAAAACATATTTAATTTAAATTTTGAAAAAAAATTGTGATAAATAAAGTTAAAAGTTGGTGAAAATAATAAATTATACTATAATATAAGTATAAAGAGTGTTTAAGAATAATAATAGTATTATTTTTTGTATATAAAAAAATTATATCCTATTTAATTTAAATCACATGTCAAATTATTAAGATGAAGTACAATTTAAATTAATAATCGATAATATTATAATAGAAGTGATCGATTGTTATTAAATTTGAAATCAATGAAAAGATAATCATCTAATAAAAAAAATAGATTAAATAAATCCTTCAAAAAAGTTAATTTAGCATACCACTATTAAAATCTTTTGCTTAAATCATAGTTTCATGATTTAAATTCAAAATTAATACAAAACAATTATCTAACAATCCTTTATCACTAAGTCATGATACGGGCGAGAAACAATAGTATCACTCTGATGTTAAAAATTACAATCACATAAATCAAGGAATCAACGCAATCAATATACACAATGTAATTGCAAGGATGGTTTCGATTAATTCAACTTACTCACTCAATTATTCCACAAATGGAAATAAAATCTAATTAATCAATAAAACAAATCCTACTCATAAAATACGTTAAAAATACTACAATTATATGTTTTGGTATTTAATTTTTAAATATAATTAATTGCATTTAGACATAAACTCCTTATTTTGGTTTTATGGTAAGTACATTCCCAAATGTACTTCATTTGGATATAGAATATGGATTTATTAATTGATGGGTTGATTTTGTTTTTTAAATTATTGCTACCCAACAAATGATGGATACATCCATTGAGAGAGTCTGTTTTTTGGTTCACAATTGTTTTGTGATCATTACAAATCAAACAAATAAAGAAGGAAGAGGTTTCCATCCTTCTTATAAGTTTTGACAACAATTCCAAAGAGTTATCTTGGAATCATATATGGGTCTGAGCCAAGTCCAATATTGACATTGTCAATATTGAAATCATGAAACTCCAAAAAGCAAATATTGGTAAAAAATCATGTCTTTAAGCTTTACATGATGCATATTAAGAATACCCTTTATTATTTGTATATTACTTATTTCATAGCTATTAATAATTTTCAAAGCCAATTGCAAGAGAGCCTTTCATTATTTTTTGTTCCTTTTGGTAGCATTAAAATTAAATATCAATCAAATTCGAATTTATTGACTATTAAACTGTACAAGATTAGTGTGAAATTATGAGATTGAGATTTAAAAAATATTAATTTAAAATTAACCAGTTGAAAAATATATATATATATTGGGCTCTGTTTTGTCCTCAATTGATATTTCTTGTGATAATAAACTTTTTTTGGAATTTTCTATAAACTATTTTATCATTTTGATTGATTATAATATTAACATATATAGACAAAGATATAAAATAGGTTAAAAGTTATATTCTCGAATTTGCTATATCTATGATTTGCCTCGGTAATAACATGATCTCTTTAAAAAAATTGATTTTTCCCAACCCACTAATAAAGTACAAACAAATTTTTATAATAATATCAATCATACAAATTTTTGTACAATAATATTATTATTATCATCATCATTTATTTTATAATTTTAGTAAAATAAACAAAAATTATGTAAAATATATATATGATAATAATGTAATTATAATTATTTTATAGTTGGGTCTAAATTCTACTTTATCAAATTTCTTTTTTTTTTTCACTAAAGAGGGTCGGCATTAAATGCAAGATTTTAATTTAAATTGCAATTATTAAATTAAATTAAAATTTTATGGTTGAATTTAAGTTTAAAAAAAAAAAAAAACTACCCTTTAAAATATATGGTATATAACTTAAGAAGTTTGACAAATAAAAATTAAAAAATATAGCCCGTCATTTGAAAAACACATCCGCACACTTCAAATTCCGTTTGCATGCATTAGCAATGTTTATGAAGCCGAAATGCACCATCAGAAGCAATAAACAAAGAACTAATTCTAATAATCTTGAAAAGAAATTTCTGATGAGAAAGTGGCTTAACAACTACAGGAAGCATTGAATAGTCGGCCAAGGAAAGGATTATGTCATCGAATCATTCTATTAACACACACTAAAGTGGTATTATTTTTTATAAAACATACCAGATGAAGCAATTTCAGCAAAACCCAGAAAACAATGTCGCATTGAAATCAGTGTTCCAATATTATACTCTCCAATCTCTTCTACATGAAATAAATAAATTATAAAATATATCGAGTAAGAAAGAGAGCATATCAAAGAATTTGTCCAATGATTCGCTTTTAACTCTTTGTGTCAGAATAAACTAGAAATTGGTTTGTTGTTTGTTGATTGCATCATCATCATCATCATCATCATCATAATAATAATAATCTTGAAAGGACTTTGCCTCAGAAAATAACTTCAGGATTTCTTTTAACTTTGTCAACTGTGCTCAGGACGTCGAATAGAACAAGTCTTCATTGTTTTTAACAACACCACGTGGCAGTCCCATTTATAGCCGGCATCTCTTTAACTTAATATGCAGCAATACAATTTCAAACTGCAGCTTCTGCACTTCGTTTTCTCTCTTAATTTTTCTTTCCATTTCCATGGCACAAAATTAAACCTGGAAAGCGGAAACTTTTGAAATACAAAAACCCATTTCAGGATTGATCTATTTTCCAGGAAAATTGAGAGAAAATGGATAGGCTTATAAGTTTTGAGCCTGCGAATTTTGTTGTTATCAGGATTGATCCAGGGCAGAAATGTTCCGGCGAGCTCACACTCCGAAATGTTATGTACACGATGCCTGTTGCATTCAGAATTCAGCCGATGAATAAGGCTCGTTATACAGTGAAGCCTCAATCAGGAATCATATCGCCACTCGCAACACTTACTTTAGAAATCATATATCATCTTCCACCAGGGTCAACGCTTCCTGATTTTTTCCCTCACTGTGAAGATTCCTTTCTTTTGCATAGCGTTGTTGTTCCAGGAGCAGCCATTAAAGATGCTACGTATTCAGTGCCGAATGAGTGGTTCACGACCAGGAAGAAGCAAGTGTTCATCGACAGTGGAATCAAAATAATGTTTGTTGGATCGCCTGTTTTGGTTCAGCTTGTTACGGACGGTTCGATGGATGAAATTAGAGATGTTCTTGAAAGCAGTAATCCTGAGTGGAATCCGTCCGATTCTGTTGATTCACAGGGACAAACTTTGCTTCATATTGCTATAGCTAAAAACAGGCCTGATATTGTTCAACTACTGCTTGAATTTCAGCCGGACGTTGAGTCTCAAAGCGGGACGGGGTGTACTCCACTTGAGGCTGCGGCTGCGGTAGGTGAAGCGCTGATCGTTGAGCTTTTGTTGGCGAGAAAAGCTAACATAGAACGATCAGAATCGTCAACTCGGGGGCCAATTCACTTAGCCTTGGGAGGCGGTCATTTAGAAGTATTGAAGCTTCTGTTAATCAACGGAGCTGAAGTTAATGCCTTAACAAAAGAAGGCGACACAGCTCTCCATCTTGCAGTTGAGGATAGAAGAAGAGATTGCGCTCGGCTGCTGTTGGCTAACGGAGCAAAGCCTGATATTCGCAATACAAGAGACGGAGATACGCCCTTGCATATTGCAGCTGGTATGGGAGACGAACAGATGGTGAAAATTTTACTGCAAAAGGGAGCAAATAAAGATATCCACAACAAAATTGGAAAAACTGCGTACGATGTCGCTGCCGAAAACGGCCACTCCCGTCTCTACGACGCGTTAAAGCTTGGCGACAGTCTCTGTGTCGCTGCTCGGAAAGGCGAGACAAGGACAATCCAACGGCTAATAGAAAACGGAGCCGCCATTAACGGAAGAGACCAACATGGATGGACTGCACTTCACAGAGCTTCGTTTAAGGGAAAGATTGAGGTTGTGAGGATGATGATTGATAAAGGAATCGACATTGACGCAAAGGATGAAGAAGGTTACACAGCTTTGCATTGCGCAGTTGAATCTGGACAAACAGACGTTACAGAATTGTTGGTGAAAAAAGGAGCTGATGTTGAGGCAAGAACAAATAAAGGAGTAACTCCGTTACAGATTGCTGAATCTCTGCATTACGCAGGAATTTCGAGGATCTTAATCCATGGAGGTGCAACAAAAGATGGAATTCGACCAATGAATAACAACATGGGGTCAGATTCCATTGCATTTGGAAATGGAAAGATTGGAAGAGATCAAATAATGGAGAGCAAACGTACGAAGAAGAAGCCTCCAAGGGCAAGGGTGATGCGGCGCAGCTTTGATAGATCGTTGCCAGTTGCAGTTCTTTAAATCAATCATATATATATATATATATATATATATATATATATGAATATTTTTTGCTTCTTCATCCATTAGAACAAAAGCTTATTCTTTTTCTGTGTTTTGGATTAAAATTCGGGAAAGATTGGAGAAACAAGAAGTAATACAAACAAGAACATAAAGTATAAACCCAATATGTTTTTGGATAGCAGAAATGTTCATAGAACATAATTCCAGTTCTCATATTTGTCATAATCGAAAATGAAAGATTCAATATTTGCCTTATTAGAATCAACTACTTGCTATCAAACCAAAAATTATCACAAATAGAACAAACTAATATGATAAAATTATGATTGTTACATATATTATAAAATTTATTTTTCATGTAAATAATAAAATGTATTAATATAATTCTATTAAATTTATATAAATAAAAAATATTTTCGCACAGGTTTACTTTCGTACGAGTAAATATTTTATCATAAATGATTTTAATATTTCATTTTAGACATTAAATATATAGGGGAAGGCTTTTACAACTATATGAGCTACGATGGCAATAATCGAACGGTGATCGAAACAATAGAGTAGAAAAAGAAATAGAGTCATATTAAGGTACATTCCTATGTAATGTGCACACCATTATTTTGTTCTTAATTTTTTTTATTATAACTTTTAAAATATAAAAAAATATTCAGACATTAGAGATTACAATAAATGTCACGCTTTAATCCATGGGTCTCACACATAATAACCACCATAAACTCTTCGGGACGTATTCAATCACCAGAACACACTCTGTGAACCTGTAAGGCCTGTACAAAAACCTTTCTTAAAACAAATATGTAACACTTTCAAAATAAATCCAACCCAACACCCAAATTTCGAATTATTTTAAGAAATCACAAACACTTTTATAGAGTACATTTTAATTCTTTTCTACGAACCAATAATCAAAATATAAAAGTATTAAACTTTAAACAGATCAAAAATGATATCCAAATAGTTTACATATTTGTTTCCACACATAAAAGAAAATACAAATTCAAATCACATAATAACTTCAGTGGACTAAGACTTCTCTGAGTGAGTCGAATAGCGGAAATATACCTAAGATCCCTTCAATTTGGAAGAACCATTACCACCGAGCGCTTGTTGGCAATCTAAACCTGAAACTGGAGAGTGAGAGGGGTGAATATACGGAAGTATACTCCGTGAGTGAACTAAAATAAACATAAATAAATAAAATTTGATTTATAAATGGAAAAGCAGACTCAAAATATATTACAACAGTTCGATAAAAGTAATCAATATTTCTTTTAGTTTGGAACCTCAAATCATACAATGAAAATCATAGTGCTGGCTGCCTTTCTCGGAGATTACCCTGGCCTTAGGCATCCCAAGACCGTCAATAGTTTTATATGTAGGTAAAATATGATATTTTATAAAAGATAGTTTTATATGCAAGATATAAAACACGCATAGTTTTTTAGAAAACATGCTTACCACTGACGTTCGCCTCGAGTAGCCATGGGGTGACGTCCGTGACTAACTCGATGAGACTCACAGGCAGTCGAATCACATCTCCCTCATGATATCATAATCATCATGTAATAGCCCACCTGTTTAGCCTTTACTCACCTAGGCGACCTCTCTCCCAGGTCTTCCCTAGGCTACCACATGTAACACTCACCTGGGGGTCTACATCCCAGTGAACTCTCTCCCAGACTACCACTGTGTAGTTATAATAAGTAAACTGGTTCTCATGGCCATTATCACCAACATGCAAGATATATAAAAATCTAACCCACTAGCCTATCATCATACACAAATCACAAAACATGGCCCACTGGCCATATCATCGCATAACAAATATATACTTCAAATAATATCAATCCATTCCAAATCCATATAGAGCGTACAAATATGCATTCTCATAAATGGGAATAATAGGCAAAATCACTTATAAAAACATTGGCATAACAATGTAGTTATAAAAATAAGTTTTAAATACAATAACAAAGACAGAAATTGTCCACTCATTGCTTAGGGAGGGTATACACTCCCTATTTTCTCTCGTTACTTGGATCGGTATGCGGATACCTCACTCGTGCACCATCGCCTGATCACATATACTAAAACTTATCAATATATATTCTAATATACGCAGGTAACTCAAATATGTGCAATGCATGCTAATCCCAGGTTTTCTTAAATTCAGGTAATACACGAAACTGGTTAAATACTCATTATTCGCTCAAATACCTAAATAACATTATCACTAACCCACATTGTTGCTCAACTAGCATACTTCAACTCAGTTTTGTAATCCAGACATACAGACCCCCACACGTTCATTAGAATAGTAACTTCAATTACTGTTCATATTTGCCTATTATCTCTAAATTACATCTATAACTTCCTAACAACCTGCTGGGTTATTCTACAATCTAACTAATATATAAAAACCACAATGCATATGTTAAAACTATTGAAATCTACTCGGATAAATAGTAAAACCCATACGAAGGAAAGTTGATAAAACACGAAATGAAATATACAGACAGGTTAAGAATGAAGTTATAAACCTCGTGGTATGGAAGGTTTACTCTGATTTGGCCTCAAACCCGAAAAGCCCCAAAATAACTCCTGAAACCCTAGCTCTCCAAACTTGTTTTTTGCGCTTCTACTGACAAATCAATGCTCAAAGTGTGTTTAATGCGTGTAATGAAGTGGGAAATTAAGAAGAAATCAAAGAAAACACAAAAGTATGGAGATGGGTTTGCATGACAGAGGGGAGAACGGAGGGAAAGGAGAAAAAGAAAGAAAGATTTTCCAGGGAATTCTTCCAAATTTCGGTCGAACGATCCGCCTTTCATTTGAACGAAATATTCTATTCATTCGAACAAATTGCCAATTTGTTCGAACGAATCTAGGTCCAGGAATTCATTCTAACGATTCAACCCATGCATTTGAACGAATTACACATTTTCTCCCAAATCCTTCCCTTAACTGGAAAATATCATTGGAGTCCCACTCAAAATAAACTTATTTTTAATTATGTTAAGCTCCCTACGTTCACGACCTCAAAACTCTATCTTAACAAACTCAAATCTCCAAAATAAATATTAAACTGTGCTGACATGTTAACGGTGTATGAAATGGGAGAAAATACATGTAAAGTAAAAAGATAAAATTACAAGTATGCCCTTGAGTTATAAACACGGGGCTCACACTGTGACACAGCCAAAGCTATTTGGGATATGCTTGAGGTTACCCATGAGGGAACCAGTAGAGTCAAGGAATCAAAAATAAGTATGCTAGTTCATGACTATGAACTCTTTAGGACAAAGCCCCATGAGTCTATCAAGGATATGTTCACACGGTTCACAGACATCACTAATGGTTTGAAAGCTCCTGACAGGTCTTACTCAAACATGGACATAGTCAACAAGATACTTTGGAGTCTGTCAAAGACATGGGAAGCCAAGGTCACTATCATTAAGGAAGCTCCTGACCTCAGCAAGCTCCCACTCGAAGAATTGTTTGGGTCATTGATGACATATAAATTGGAAATAAACAGAAGTGAGTATGATGACAGAGAAGGTGGAAAGAAGAACGTGGCTCTCAAAAGCACCAAAATTGAAGAGGAAGAAGAGAGAACAGAGGCATCATCAGAAGATGATGAATTTATATTGATGGCTAAAAACATGAAGAAGATGTTCAGTAGAGATAGAACCAGAAAGAAACATTGGAGAAGAAGAGATTTTTATAAAGAGGACAAGTCAGAAAGGTTCGAGAAAAATAAAAAAAAAGGAGAAAGAGAAAGGGATCATCTGCTATGAGTGCAAGAAACCAGGACACACCAGACCGGAATGTCATACCAGGAAGAATAAGAAGAACTGGAAAAAGAAGAAAGCAATGAAAGCCACATGGGATGACTTCTCAGAAGCTGAGCAAGCTAACTTCTACCTCATGAAAAAGGAAATAATTAGGTAAATTCAAAATCTTCATCTGATTACTATGATACATGCTCTGACAAGGAAAATGGGCTTATACATGATGAGTTGATGGATTTGTATGACGAACTGAAGTGTGACTTTGAGAAACTTTGTGCTAGATATAAAGAAAACAAGAATAGGTGTTCTAACTTAACGAAAGAGAATGATGAATTGAAACTGAAAAAGTTGCATGTAATTGTGGTAGTGAGATAAATACATTGAAAATGAAAAATACAGAACTGAATAATGAAATCACCAAGCTAAAAAGAATTTTAGCAAAGTTTACATTAGGGAGAGATGTTTTAGATAAGTTGCTAGGCAGCCAAAGAATGATCTTTGATAGGGCTGGAATTGGCTATAGACCTAGTACGAAATAGAAATCTTATTCAAACTATTTTGTCAAAGCTTCTGATCATATGAGTTCATCTAGTTTATACCATTATTGTGGTTGTAAAGGATATGAAATCAACAAGTGTTTCATTCGAAACAACACTTACAGGGGTCCGAAATTGATTTGGGTTCCCAAAGGTACAAAGGTTGATATTGATGCTCCTAAGGTCAAAATAAACATGTATGGGCCCAAGGTCAAATGGGTACCAAAGTAAATAATCTTTGTTGTTACACGAACAAAAACACAGAAGTATGAAAATAGAAGTCAAGTGGTTCCTTGACAGTGGCTGTTCAAGGCACATGACCGAAAATAAAGATGTCACGTCCCAACCCATGGGTCCCACACATGACAACCATCACAGACTCTCTAAAATGTATGCAATCATTAGAACACACCCTGTGAGCCTGTAAGGCCTTTACAAAAACCTTTCTCAAAACAGATAAGTAACACTTCCAAAATAAATCCAACCCAACACCCAAACTTCGAGTCATTTCAAGAAACCACAAGCACTTCTATAGAGAATATTTTAATCCTTTTCTACAAACTAATCGTCAAAATATAAAAGTATTAAATCTTGAGCGAATCAAAAATAATATCCAAATAGTTATACATTTATTTTCATAACATAATCGAAAGTACAAATTTAAATCACAGAACAGCTCCAGTGGACTAAGTCTTCTCTCAGTGAGTCGATTAGCGAAAGCATACCTGAGATCCTTTCAACCTAGAAGAATCACCATCACCGAGCGCTTATCGACAATCTAAACCTGAAACTGAGGAATGAGAGGGGTAAGTATACGGGAGTATACTCCGTGAGTGAACTAAAGTAAATCTAAGTAAATAAAATTTGATCTATAAATGGAAAAGCAGATTTAAGATATATTACAGCAGTTCGATAAAAGCAAGAAATATTTCTTTTAGTTTGGAACCTCAAACCATATAGTGAAAATCATAGGGCTGGCTGCCTTTCTCGGAGATTACCTTGGCTTTGGGCATCCCGAGACTGTCAGTGGGTTTTATATGCAAGTAAAACATACTATTTTATAAAAGATAATTTTATATGTAAGAAACAAAATATGCATAGTTTACCAGAAAATATACCCACCACTGATGTTTGCCTCGAGCAGCCACAGGGTGATGTCCGTGACTAACTCGACGAGACTCACAAGTGGCCGAATCATATTTTCTTCATAATATCACAATCATCATATAACAGCTCATATGTTCAACCTCCAGTCACCTAGGCGACCTCTCTCCCAGGCCGTCCCTAGGCTACCACATATAACACTCACCTAGGGGTCCACATCCCAGTGAACTCTCCCCCAGGCTACCACTTTGTAGCTACAATAAATAAACCAGCTCTCATAACCATTATCACCAATATACAAGATATACAAATCTGGCACACTGGCCTATCATCATACACAAATCACAAAACATAGCCCACTAACTGTATCATTGCATAATAAATATAAAATCTGACTCACTAGCGGTATCGTCATATGAAAACATAAATATATCAAATCATATTAGCATACAAATATGCATTTCCTTCTACTAAAAAGTAATAAGCAAAATCACTTATAAAATATTTGTATATCATGAAAAATAGGATTCTTAATAAAATAACAAAATAGAATGAGTCCACTCATAATTTAGGGAGGGTATACACTCCCTAGTTCCCCTCTTTACTATCATCGCCTGATCACATATACCCAAAACTTATCAATAAACATTTTACTATACATAGGTGACTCAAATGTGTGAAATATATGCTAACCCCGAGTTTTCTCTAAAGTCGAGCAATACGTAAAATCGGTTAAATACTCGTTATTCGCCCAATTACCTCAATAACGTTATCACTATCCTACATTACTGCTCAACTAGCATAATTCGACTCGATTTCATAATTAAGACCTGCGGATCCCACAAGCTCGTCGAAATAGTAACCTCAGTTATTGTTTATGTTCATCCCAAAATCTTCAAATTACATTTATAACTTCCTAACGACTTGCTGGGTTATTCTACGATTTAACTAACACGCAAAAACCACAATGCACGCGTCAAAACTACCAAAATCTACTATGATGAACAGTAAAACTCATTCAAATAAAAGTTGATAAAACACGTAATGAAATATATAGACAGGTTAGAAATGATACTACGAACCTTGTGGTACGGTCGGTTTGCTTCGATTTGACCTTAAACTCAGAAAGCCCTAAAATAGAGTCTGAAACCCTAGCTCCCCAAGCTTGATTTCTATGCTCCAATCATCAAATCAAAGCCCAAAATGTGTTTAATGCGTGAAATGAAATGAGAAATTAAGAAGAAACCAAAGAAAATACAAAAGTTGGGAGAAGGGTTTGCATGACAGAGGAGAGAACGGAGGAGAAGGAGAGAAAGAAGAAGAAAAATAGGTAAAAATGATCTCAGCCCCTATATTTATAATGAGAGGGTAAAATTGTCATATTACCCTTAAGTTTTCTAAAGAAGAATCTTCTAGAAATAGGCAAAATCGTTATTTGCACCGATTCAATTGAACAAATTTGAATTCGGTCAAATGAATCTGGTACTTCCGAAGTCAGAGGGCTCCCCAAATTTTTGTTCAAACGATCAAACATTCATTCAAACGACACTATCGATTTGATCGAATGAATTACTATTCAATCGAACAAATTTAGGACCAAAATATTCCAAGTAGTTCCTCTAAATTTTGTTCAAACTAATTATTCTATTCGTTCAAACGAATTACTCATTCGTTCGAACGAATTTGGGTCTAGGATTTTGTTCAAATGATTCAACCCATTCGTTCGAACAAATTGTATATTCTCTCTCAAATTAAAAACCACCAACGGGGTCCTTAAGTTTACACTCTTAACATACCCTAACCAACCAATTCGCAAGAATAAATTCTCAAAACTGTAATGACATGCCATCAAAATTCTTGATGAATGCAAATGTATGAACGAGAAATGTATGAAATTATAATTATACCCTTGGGGTCTAAATAAGGGGCTCACAGATCTACCCCCCTTAAAAGAATTTTATCCTCAAAATTCAACATACCTCAGTACTGAAAAAGATGGGGGTATTGGCGCTGCATCTGAAGCTCGGACTCCCAAGTCATCTCCTCAATCGTATCACTCTTCCACAAAACTTTTACCATGGGGATGACTTTACTCTTCAACGTCCGCTCCTGATAATCAAGTATAACAACTGGTTGAACTTCACACTTCAAATTCTCTCTCAAATTGACAGGAGGCATACCAATAACATGAGAAGGATCGGGTACATACTTCTTTAACATGGATACATGAAAAAAATTATGTATCCTCTGTATTTCTGGTGGTAGCTCTAATCTATATGCAACTAAACCAATCCGTTCAATGATTCTGAAAAACCCAATGATCTCAATTAGATTATGTACCCAAGTATAAGTAGTCTTGTTATAGTATCGTCCGGTGAGTTCAAGTGTCGTATCCACAGGGAGTGTTTTTTTCAAGGGTCAAATTGGGTTATGTCCAAGCCAAGTTCCAGTAGAAAAGGTAGAACAAGTGATAGATTGATTTTAAAGAAAAAAATTACCAAGTAAAGATTAAATATAAATTAAAACACTAAGACTTCGGAAGTTGATATTTCAGGAAGAAGGTAGTAA
>JAVXUL010000009.1:13975558-13988606 GCA_035590515.1 Trichilia minutiflora
ACTGGGATGTGGACCCCCAGGTGAGTGTTATGTGGTAGCCTAGGGTTGACCTGGGAGAGAGGTCACCTAGGTGAGTGAAGACTGTATAGGTGGACTATTATGTGGTTATAGGGATATTGTGATGGGATATGTCCACCTATGAGTCTCATCGAGTTAGTCACGGATGTTACCCCGTGGCTGCTCGAGGCAAACGTTAGTGTTAGGTACTTTTTCTGAAAAACTTTGCATATTCTAAACCTTTGCATTATAAACCCATTTTTACCAAATAGCATGTTTATCTGCATACAAAACCCACTGACGGTCTCGGGACACCCACGACCAGGGTAGTCGTCGGGAATGTGAGCCAGTCCAATGATTTTTATAATATGATTTGAGGATTTCAAAGTAAAGAAGTTTTCTTCTCATTTATCAGTTTTAAACTTTATATTTTTACTTGATGATTGAGTCATATGTGAATGTATATATATATGTGTGTACATACATTGGTATATTTTTATTTCGTTCACTCACGGAGTATACTTCCGTATACTCACCCCCCTCACCATCTAGTTTCAGGGAAAGCGATAGGTCGAGCTTGGTGACGGTGGTGATTGCTCCTGGATTTGAAGGCTCAGGTATAACCACGTCGACTCACTCTGTAGAGTCCTTAGTCCATTGGTGATCATTTCTATTTTCCTTTTGTTTATGAGAATTTTATAAATGATAAACAGCTTTGTAATAACTATTTGAATTTTATTTGGGGTGAATTGATTCCCATCGATTTTATCTGGATGATTACTTTTATTGATTTATGAGCACATAGGTATATATATATATTTAAAGTGATTGTGATATTGCTTTATCCATTTGGAGTTTGGGTGTAAGGTTGGATTGTTTGGACATGTGATGTGAAATATTTGTGAAAACAGGTTTTATAAATGCCTTACAGGCCTACAGGTTGTATTCTGAGTGATTGAGTACACCTTAGAGGTCTGTGGTGGTTGTCATATTTGAAACCCATGGATTGAGGTGTGACAATTATAAGCAACCAAACACAAGGGAAATTTCATTTCTCCTCTTTAGCCTTCTTCCCGAACATTCCCCCCTCTGTTATCAGTTTTCTGCCCTTTTTAATTCCTTCTAATTTCTTCATTTTTTAATTGATTAAACTGCTGTTTCTTGTATGAAATCACTAGTACTCATCACCTATACATTATACAAACTTCATTTCATCGATTCGATAAAGAAATTGACCCAGAGTGCATTAAAGAGGTTAGGATTCATTACTCACAAAATTAAAAATTTCATCAAATTGTGATAATTAGAGCTTTCTAAGGTTAATTTCATCCTTTTAGCATTGGATGCATAAGCAAGAAGCCGCACAGAGCTAAAAAAAAGGAATGTATACTCTCTCTAAAAAGGTCAGTGGACACCCTTCTTACTTGTTTTTCATCATTTTAAGGATATTTATGAAATTTATATATTTTTAATATTTTAAAAAGTTAAAAAATAGTTCTATATTTTATGTTTAATGAAATATTGTTTTGTGACTCTTTTTTTTTTATTTTTTTATAAACGAATGGATAAATAGCAGTATTGGGATTGAGCTATATGTGAGGCCGTAAGGCCAGTAGTAATTGATGAAAAACTTATAATTTATCTTATATTTTGCTTATTTAATTATATTATAATTTTTCAAATAATTATGATTTTATGATAGATAAAAGATTTGTACTTATGCATTGATTTTATAATATGTTTGCAATTGATGATTATGAATTCGATTTGATAATGTATATATGATTGAGGCCAGGCAACCGATCATACACTTATGATATTAATTTGATTTACATTACTCCTAAATGGTTTGGATGATGGGATGTATATGTATGTGTGTGTATGGGTTTGTTTTGAATTTGAAAGTGATGATGATGGATTTTTATATGGATATAGTTAGAAAGCCAATATTTTGTTATGTTGATGTGAATATAGCCATACGAATCAATGTTTATATGAAATTGATGGCCTTATGTGCTAATGCATATATGTGTGGAGATACACACACACGTATTGATTTGATGGCCTTGTGTTGTTTGTTAATAGTTATGATTGGGACCTTATGTATCAATGATTGAAAATATTACATTAAGGGTGAGAAAATGGTCATTGTAGATGGGATACAGGCCATGATTCAATAGTCCTTAAGAGAATATAGTTATTATAGACGGGATACATAGCATAATTCAACAGTCTAAAAGAAGATATGGTCATTGTAGATAGGATACTGGTCATGATCCAATAGTGTTAAAGAAGACATGGTCATTATAGATAGGATACAAGTTATGGTTCAATAAATTAAAGGGTGAGGGTATAATCATTCTAGATAAAATATAGGTTATGACCTAATAGGTCAAAAGAGGATATGGTCATTGTAAGCCTCGTGTTTAAATCTTAAGGGTAATATGATAATTTTTTATTTTGTTTATGCATTTAATTGTACCTACCTTGTAAATAATTGACATGTCATCGTGGTTCAATGATTATTTTGATAATATAATTTAGTGAATATCAAGTTTTGTAGTTGAAAACATAGGATCTCAACGTAATTAAAAGTTAGTTTTATTTTGAGTGGGATACCAATGATATTTTTTAATTTGAATGAGGATCTAAATAAAAATATACAAATTCATTAATTCGTTCGAAAGAAAAGGTCAATTCATTTGAATGAAAATTTAAGGTGTTCTTTGGATAAAAACTGACCTCGATTTGTTAGAATGAATCACCATTTATTCGATCAAATTCATCAATTCATTCGAACGATAAAAATCAAGGTTCTCTGATTTTTGGCACCGAATAATTCATTTGAACGAATTATCATTCATTCGAACGAATCACAATTCATTTGCACGATAAAAATGAAGGCTCTATGACTTTTAAGGCATCGAATGATTTGTTCAAATGAATCGCAGTTTGTTCGACTGAATTAATTAATTATTGAAATAGACTCCGTAATTCATTCGATCAAACAGACAAACTTGTAAAATGACTGTTTTGCCTTCATCTAAAACTTTCTCCTTAATAGTTTTCAAGTGTAAAATGATAATTTTGCCTATCATTATAAATAGGGACTAAACCTCCTCCCCCCACATTTTCTTTCTTCTTCTTCCCCTCCTTCTCTTCCTTTTCTATGGTTTCCCCTTTGATCTCAAAATCCATCCTACCATCTTTGTAATTTTTTCAATTTCTCTTCAATTTCTTACTTTCTTCATGTTCTAAATCGCCTACAATGCTCCATTTATTAAAAGGGGTAAGGAATCGCCAAGGACAGAAATTAAGGTTTACGTTTAAATCAAGGATTTTTCAATATTTAGACGAAATCAAAGTATTCTCAAGGTACTATGAGGTAAATGACGACATTCCTAACCGCTTTTAAGCTTCTATTTTGTATTTGAATAATTTTAAATTTTGGATATTTCTATTCATCGACAAATTTAGTTTTAATTATGAAGATTTAGGTTATAATGTGTTATTTAGGTTATAGGATAGTTGGGTATGCAATGTGATAGTTAAAACTCAAGTTCAAAAAAATGTGTATAAAATAAAATAGTAATGGGTTACTGTTCTACTGAGTATTCAAGGTGTATTCATCGATTTAGTTAAAACGGATCAACATGCGTTAGTTGGATCATAAATTGAATTCTAAATGTTAGAAATCGAGTAAACGATTGAGAAATGAGATAAGTCAATTTTAGAAACTTGGATTATAATGCATTGCATGCATATAAGTTATATTCATGCTTTGAAAATGAGAACTAATGTGATTATTAATATATATGTAATTAGACGACAATACATAAGCGAGAAATCCACATAAGGTGCCAAGGAACGAGGAGAATTCGGGAGTATATACCCTCTATAGATTGTGAGTGGACACTTTTACTTAGTTTTCATTGTTTTTTTAATGTTTTTCTTATAATCTACTTATTTTAAGCGTAATTGGGTGTTTAAAATGATATGATTTTATGTTTTATATATATATACCAAGGAGGTTGGGGTTGATTATTTATTGTAGTTACAGGACAGTACCTAGGATAGACTTGGGGAGAGGCTATCTAAGTGAGTGGAGATCATAGGTGGGACAGATGTATGGGCAATATGTGATCATTTTGTATGGTTGAGTTATGCTTATTTGTGAGTCTTGTCAAGAATAGCTATGGATGTCACTGCATAAGTACTCGAGATCAATGTTAGTGATGGATCGATTTTCAAATTAAACTATGTATTATTTTATTTCTAGCATTCTAAATTAAAATTTTATAGAATATCATTATTTTCACCTATATAAAAATCCATTGATGGTCTCAGGGTTGCTCAGGGTCAAAGTAACTGCTGAAAAGGGTGACTAACCCAATGATTTTATAATAGATCATGTTTTCAAAGTTGATAAAATGTTTTAAATGAAATTGCTTTTAAAATGATTTTTAGATCATTGTACTATATTTCTAAAATGATTTATTTTAAGGATTTTTATATTAAAGAAGTATTTTTTTTTAATTTTATTTCAATGTTTTATTTCACTCACAAAGTACACTTCTATATATTGACCCTCCTTACTTTTTATTTTCAGGTAAAACAAGCTAATAAAGTGATTCCGTGTGATACCGATATCCTTAGGTTTAAGAGAAAATAAGTATATTTCTAACTTGACTCACTTTAGTAAATTTTGAGTCAATTGGAGTTGTATAACTATTTTTATATTGTATTTATCTTTCCGTGATTGTAATGGATTTATAAAACTATGTACCTTATAAAACTAAGCTTTAGAGTTTCCTTTACTTATAAAAGTTTTTTAAAGGAGTATATAAATTTTTTTATTACTATTTACCTGAGGAATGTATTTTAAATATTTTGATTAATGAATTGTGAAATAATTTAGATATTTTGAAATGTTTGATATTGAATTGAGAAATTATGAAATTTGGGTTATTGAAAATAAAATTTTAGAAGTGTTTGAAATGTTTGAATTAGAATTAGATTTTTCATAAGTTTTATAGGTTCTCAGTTTCTATTAAGGGGTAATAGAATACATATTGAGAGTTAGTAATGATTATCATGTATGGGATCCATAGACCGGGGCATGAAAGTTATTGTAGATGGGATTAGGCTATGATCCAATAAATTTGAGGGTAAGAAAATGGTCATTGTAAATGAAAACAGGCCATATTCCAACAATCTTAAAGAAAATAATATATGAATGACTTAAGATATTTTGTGATATGAGTTTGTCGGATTCACAGACTAATATTTTGGTATATATATAATTGAGGCTAAGAAGCTAACTATGAGTTGACAGGTAGAATTTGATTTATATTAGTATGAATGATTTTGATGATGATTTTATAAATAAATTAATAATTTTATGAGGCATATGAAATTGACAATTTTGGATTTAATTGGATTATATAATTGAGATGGCTAATGGGCTATAATTGTTGTGTTTTCATTAGGATGATGATTCTATATAGTGACATGGCTATAGAGCTTGGATTACATGAATATTTATTATTTGAAGCTTGTGTGCTAATGTCAAAATATTATATAAAGGGTGAGAATTGATTATAATCCAATAGCCAAAAGAGTCTAAGCATATTATTGTATTTTTAGTTGTATGAGATAAGGATTGTCATATAACTAGAAATTTAATAGACCACAGAGCAGTTGACATTCTGAATTAATATTTGATTTATTAACATGTGTTTGATGATACATTTGTATGGGCCATATGTTTATGGATGTTATAGATTAAGATTTATTAATCTACTGATACTGTGATTGATATGAGTATGAGACCTTGGAGGCCTAGTGGTTGCCTAGATAAACAACAATATTTATGATTTTGATTTTATATTATTTATCGTATGCTTATAAGATGATGACGATTTCTCAAAAAATCATTGATTGTATAATAATTGTAGGTTATATAGATTTTATTTGGATTGGTACATCGACATTTATGTAATGATTTTATTTTGGCTATAATGTGATAGCTTGTACAAATCCAGGTAGAGGTGACCTCTGTGCGTTTATAATATTGGCTCGTATTGAGTTTCGTTATGACTTAAGGTTAGGAATCGGACTATACTTTTAGAGTATTATGTCGTATTATGAATTGAGGTAAGGAGGCTAAGTATAGTTCGGATTGTTGAGTTGTATGGAAAATTATGTTATATTCTTATTTATATCCTTATGAGATTTTTAATTATTTATATATTTACTCATTGAGTATACGATTGCATACTTATTCTTATACAGTTCAGTTTTAGGTGTACCTAAATTTGGTTGAGAGATTCGAATAGCAATTACATGAAGATTTAGGAGACTTAAGTATATTTCTAAACTCAATTCATAATTTTATAAGTTGATTCATTGGAGTTATATAAATCAAATGAATTATGTAATCATTTCAAAACTTGTAAAGAATTTTTAGAATCACATATTTCATATATTTTATAAATTTGTTATATATCTCTCATAAGATATTTTGAAAAAAATAAAAGTTTTACTTGTTTTGAAGATGTATTATAAGATAATAGAATATATTATTAGAATTCGTAATGATTGTCACATTTTTAGAATTGAAATGTGATAATGAGTGACTAAATAATTGCCGTGATAGTTGCATAGACTTTATTGGTTTTGCTTTGTTGAAGAACTCCATTTTAGGGTTTATTAATGGTTGATAATAATGATAGTGGTATATAGTGAGGAATGAAGACAAGATATATGAAATTGAAGGTGTTTATTTTTTCCTATTTTCAAATTGTTTTGTTTTCAATGATTTTGATCATCAATCAGATACTTTTGTGAATTGACTTCAATTGTTGCATATCAATTTCTATGTCGGTGAATAATATTAAATTCTTGAAGAGGAAATTGGTTAAGTTTTTTTGAATAAGAACAAATTATTGGTCTTTGCTGAGCTACGGAGGACCAGAGGTTCATGAATTTAGCTGCAGAGAGGGAAATACTTTGTCAAAGATAGCATAAGCTCTCAATGTATCTATTCAACTTTGGAGTTGCGCCGTGAGGACGCTGGAGACTGGATTTGGTTCATTCTTACAGCACTCGAAAGTCAAAATTGAGAAGCTCCGTATCTACTAGGGGAACAAAATTACTTTATTAAATAAGTGTATGAATAACCATATAGATGCCGTAATATTAAAAATATACAATTTTTTTTTTTTCGTTTTATTTGACTTAATAATATCAATAATATTTAATTTTTTACAAGATTATATTTGGTTAGATAGTTCACATGACTGTTTACATTATTTTATAATTCAAATTTTCTAATGTTTACATAAATTTTTTTTAATAAATTATTCACATTGTTTAAATTAATTTATAATTTGAATATGATTTTCTATGTTTTCACGAATTCATTAATCAAACTCTTACTTCAAATTAAACTAAACAATTATGATCTTAAAATATTGCAGGACACATTACGAGTAAAGAAAAACATAAAAACAAACATATAATCAAACTGAAACAATAAAAAAATCATAATAAAATTAAAAAAGATAAGTAATTAAACTAAACAAGTAAAAAAAGAAAAAAATTATAATAAAAATTAAAGGCATATAAAATATATATATACACACACACACACATTGCCCACAATATTAAAAAACAGTTGCAGTGCTTGATTGCTAGAAAACGTGTTCAAGGTCTTCCAATTTAGGATAAAGAAGAAAATAATAAAATTAATAAAGATATTTTTAGAATAAATATTATATTATTTATTGAGACCTTTTATTATTCTGATAAAAGCTGAGATTTCTAATTTTTCTTTTTTATTAAGAAGTAAATATCTTAATTGGCCTTTCTACCAAATTACATATAAGTTATATAATATGATAGTGTTTATTTTAACTGAATGTATTGAAAATTTGAATTCTGAATATATCTTAATATCTAAATCTAATTGATCTTTATTATTTTTTTTGCCTAAAATTTGAATATAAGTATTAAGTAGTTTTTTTGAAATAAAAATATTAGAAAATTAATACTTTATTTTTATATCTTTATAATTTTAAATATTAAATAAACAATAAAATCTTAAATTTTGTATAATTATTTATATTATATAAAATAAATATATATTTTCTAATTAATTAAAATTAAATTTTTTAAAGTTGTACAATTATTTAATAAAAATATACATATATCTTTGAAAAAAAATGAAAGTGTTAAGTTTTTATATGAGTAAGGATATAAATAGATTAATTAAGGATATTTTGATAAATATATTCAATTAATTAAGATAAAAATAAAAAATTATTTTTTTATTAAACAAGAAGTAAAGAAGTGTCTTAAAATAGTTATTAAGTTAAAAAGATAAACCAACTTAATTATTTAAAAAAGACAAATTCAGCAAATTAGATATTAAGATAAAAAAAATGCTCTAACCTTCCATTAATCTATATTTTATTCAGTTTTGACTATATTAATTAAATAGCATGTAACTACGTATCTACTCAATTACAAAATTTTTTTTTGAACTACCTCATACAAAAATTAAATATTGAAATAACATAAAACTTAAAATTCTAACTAACGTTAGCACAAATATTAAAATATTAAAATAAATAATTTTAACACAAAATTTAAAATATTTAGTATAAAACTTATAAATTTAAATCAATTGTTGGGTAACAATTCCAAGTTATATATACAATTTTTTTTTTTTTTTGAGTTTCAAATATTTCGGCCAATTATTGAATAACCTTACTCAGTTATTTCAAACACATTTCGTCAATCAATTGGAAAATAACAATCTCAAGAAATAGAATTATTTAATTATTGAACTTGCACGTAATTCCTCTTTGTAGTTAATAATTTCAAAGGTTATTTTACTTCTTTTTTTTACTTCGTACTAAATATTTAGTAATCTAGAGTTGTATTTTCATTTATATGCATATTTAGTTATTGGAAAGTGTATTTTTTGATAGAGTTTGATTGTATCTAAAAAGTTTAAAAAAAGATAATGTAGGAAAAAAATTAAGCAAGTGCCTTGACACCATTTGTATGAACCAAAAAATCTCAATATAATTTCAGCTTCTTGATTAAGATGAAAAACAATTTTTAAGAACAATTAAAGAAAAATCACAAGACAAACTAATCCATCAAATAAATAATAAACCACAAGAATATTAGAATTAATTAGAGAAAAAGATTGTATTAATCTAAAGATTCAAAGGAATATAAGACATAAGACCAAGTATGGTTTTTCTTATAACAATCATACTTCCCCTTATCCCACCTTGAACTTATAGTATTTCTATTGGTTCTAGGATGCCTTTACAAATCTTTATCTTAACTTTGAAAATGTCTCTCTCTTTTTTAACCTCTCTCTAATTTTAGGAAAATATTCTATATTTATAAATAAACCTTTCCTATAACTCTTAGAAAATAACTTATCTTAAAACTCTTAGAAAATTTGAAGTTTACAAACATTATAACTTAGTTATCCTACAATCTTTAGAAAACCTCCTTTTAATCTAGGAGAGGACTTAAATAGAGTACAAATCTAAGTTAAATACTCTTAGTTTTTCTAAAATCGTTATGATTCATAAAACTTAAATCATTTTTTTATATCTAAAGTCATTATGATTCATAAAACTTATATCATTTTTTCTAAAACCTCCACTTTGATTTAAGTTTTGAAACCTTAAATCTTCTTCTTCTTCTTGTCTTCACACTAGTATTCTAATCATGCCATACTGCATAATCTTACTATCAAAATCTTTGATCTTCCATCTACTAGCCTTCTTTTACATCAGTAATCTTCAACCTTACTTTACTGCATAATCTTACTATTGGTACATTGATTCTACCTCGAATAGCTTCCTTAACTAATTGTTCATATATTAGTCGAAATAACAATTAATTCACAAACATGTGTGAATTCTTTGGTCGACACCACTTTAGTCAGGACATCTACTACAATCTACTTAGTAGCTACTTGTTATCATATTGTCTCTTTAATTGATCCAATCGTCTCTCCGTACTCAACCTTCTTTGTTGTCAAGGCCATTACGTGTTGTAACAATGATTTTCAATTAACCGTGTCTCCTTTAATACCAAGATCTCTGCCACGTTCAATTACTAGAACACATTGACTTTTGATGTACTATTTAGCTACAAGTTTTGCCTTATGTTGAAACTTTCCATTAGCCTTTCCTTTCTTCTCAAGGATCTACGTGTTACTTGGCATTTTTTTTTCTCAGTTTCTCCACCTTCAACCAGGTGCCAAATTTTTCCAAGGTCATTATCTCTTCTCTTCTTTAGCCTCAAAACTATCTCTTATTCCTTTTTTTTTGGATTTTTTTGCCTTTAACCTTCTCCTTTACTTGTTCTTTTAGACTCTGATATTAATTATAGAAAAAATCAAGCAAGTGCCTTGACACCGCTTGTATGAACTAAGAAATCTCAACGAAATTTTGACTTCTTGGTTTCAAATGAAAAACAATCTTGAAGAACAATTAAAGAAGAATTATGAGATAAATCAATCTATCAGACAAATAATAAACCACAAGAACACTAGAATTAATTAGAGAAGAAGATTGTATTAATTTGGAGATTTCAAGGAATACAAGATGTAACACCTGACCCAATATTTATTAATGATATTATCCGCTTTGAACTAATCCTGGGGTCTTATAGTTTTATTCTTGGTAATGAGCTTAAACTAATCTCAAAAGGCCTCAATAACATATTAGTTCCAACTAAACATATATATATATCAGAAACTTTCTCTCCTATTTTGATGTAGAACTCAGTTCATTTTTATCCCCAATAATCCTTATAAGCATGTCAGGAACCTCTCCTTACTTAGACTTTTTTTTTGTCCTAATGCACTCTCCACCTTCATCAGAATCGGGTCGTTAACTTTCATTTGGTTTGTCCTTAAACCACCGTCATCATACTGAAAGAGAGTTAGCTTTGATATCATACTGTAACACCTGACCGAATACTTGTTAACTAAATTGTTCATTTTGGTCCAATCTTTAGAGACTTACAATTTTGTTCTTAGTAATGAGCTCAAACCTATCTCTAAAGGTCTCATTGATATATTAGTTTCAACTTCACATATATAGACTATGAACTTTCTCTCCCATTTCGATATAAGGACTCTGTTCATTTTTGTCCTTAACCATCCTTAGAACCTTGTTAGGAGCACTCTTTACTTAAGGTTTTTCTTACCCTAACACCACTCTCCGTCCTCATCAAGACCGAATCATTACACAAGACACTAGATACAAGACACAAGACCAAGTATAGTTTCTTAGAACAATCATACGTCTTCTTATCCCACCTTGAGTTAACAAGTTTTTCTGTCGGTTTTAAGACGCTGCTAGAAAGCTTTCTCTCAATCCTAGGAATCTCTCTCTCTTTTTTTTGACTCCTCTCTAATCTTAGGAAAATTTCCTATATTTATAAACAAGTTTTTCTTATAACCATTGGGAAATAACTTCTTCTAAAACTTTTAGAAAATTTGAAGTTTATAAATATTAGGACTCACCGACTCAGTTATCCTAAAACCCTTAAAAATCTCTATTTAATCTAGAAGAAAACTCAATAAAATAGAGTATAAATCCAAATCAAATGCCCTTAAGTTTCCTAAAATCATCTTAATTCATAAAATTTGAATCATTATAATATTATTAGATATAATTTATTTAAACAAAAAACACTTGGAAACCATATCTTACTGTTTTCTAACTTCACAATGAGATTTTAAATTCTATTCAAAAACACTTTCTAGAAATTAATTTGACAAATGTGATTTTTAAATACAAAGTTGCCAAACGTGTTCTCTTGTACAATATTTTTGTATATCTTGTTTTTGAAAACTAAAATTTGTACTTAAAAGTTTATGTACCTTTCCTTCTTTGACCATTTTATTAAAAATTTTAAATGTAACCAATTGTTTGAAGATTTCAATAGGCAAACAAAGATTAAAATGTGATGCTGATGACAGCAGCAGCGTAATTGCATTATATATTCAATTCATGAACTGAAAACTCTACCCTCTTAGAATCCTTCTCCATCTAGCCAGATTCAGAAATCATGAGTTCATTTCATGACAAAGGGAAATCATCAAATAAAGAAGATGATTTCTTGTTGGCAATGCAATTGGTTACTGGTTGCACACTTTCCATGACCATGAAAGCTGCAATCGAGCTTGGTTTGTTAGATATCATGGAGAAAGCTAGCCCATCTCAGCTCTCTTCTACTGAGATTGCCTCTCAACTTCCAAAAAAAAACCAGGATGCTCCGATTATACTTGATCGAATTCTACGTCTTCTTGCTAGTCATTCGATCCTCACGTGTAATCTTGTCACCAACGAAGATGGACATCTCCAAAGGTTATACGGTTTAACACCAGTTGGAAAATTCTTCATTCCAAATGAAGATGGCATTTCCCTTGCTCCTTATCTGATTATGCTTCAGGATGGAGTCAACATTGACCCTTGGTTGGTTCTCTACCTTTAAAATTTCTTGTTATATATTCTATTATATTAATTATGTAGACCAAAGTTATATGTAACTAAGAAAAGAACTATATCATAATATATAAGCTATTTTTTTTTTAACAATAAAGTCTTATATTGTTATACCTTTTGCAAATCTCTTTAATTAGGTACCACTTAAAAGATGCTGTGCTGGAGGGAGGGTTGCCTTTTATGAGAGCACATAATGGATTGCCGGGATTTGAATTTGCAGCCAAAGATGTTAGAATACAAAATCTTTTCAACCATTCCATGAACAATCACACAACTATAGTTATGAAGCAAATCCTTGAAATCTACAAGGGATTTGAAGGGCTAAAAGAGCTACTGGACGTTGGTGGTGGTTTAGGAGCAAATCTTAGCTTAATAATCAATAAATACCCACAAATTAGGGGAATCAACTTTGATTTGCCTTATGTCATCAAAGATGCACCCTCCTCTCCAGGTATATCGTGTAACCATATGATTTTTATAAGGAATATAAATATATA
>JAVXUL010000009.1:13988706-14027466 GCA_035590515.1 Trichilia minutiflora
AGTTTTAAAGGAGAGACATTTGAGCATTAATGGTGTTGAGATTGAAAGTGATTCATTTTCTGCTGTTGCGTGGCTAGCGGGAAATGAAGTTGCTGTGTGGAAGTATAATTACATTATTAATGAAATACAAAATATTTGACGATCTTTGGATAATATATCTATAGTCTTCAGAAGAAGGGAGTCAAATTTCCTTGCTGATTCTCTTGCCAAGTTGGGAGTTAATAGGGCGGTGAATTTGGATGCTTGGGTGATGGATGGGTAATTTTTTTTTTTGTGTGTGGTGCTGTGATTGGTTGGCTCCTCTGTTATTGGGTCCAAGTATTGGAGTCTAATGCTTGCTATTTCGTTGCTGTGCTGCTAGTCTCGTTATCTTATCTCCCTGCTGATGTGCTGTTTTTGGGATTTCTGTGACCCTGGTACGATTTTTGGATGTCCATGCTTTCCTTCTGCTGATCCATGGGAGTTCTGGTGCTGCTGATGGGTCTCCAATATTGGTGATAGCAGTTGCTTTGTATCATTTATGAAGCTGCAGTCTTAATGCCTTGCTGCTCTCTGTGCTGGTTTTACTTGGCTGTGGTTTGTGGCTGTTGTCTGTTTAATTTTTTCTCAAATGCTGGTTTTAGTTGGCTGGGATTGGTTGGCTCCTCTGTTATTGGGTCCAAGTATTGGAGTCTGATGCTTGCTGTTTCGTTGCTGTGATGCTAGTTGCGTTATCTTATCCCCCTGCTGATGTGCTGTTTTTTGGGTTTTCTGTGACCCTGGTACGATTTTTGGACGTCTATGGTTTCCTTCTGTTGATCCATGGGAGTTCTGGTGCTGCTGATGGGTCCCCAATTTTGGTGATAGCTGTTGCTTTGTATCATTAATGAAGTTGCAGTCTTAATGCCTTGCTGCTCTATGTGCTGGTTTTAGTTTGGCTGGGGTTTGTGGCTGTTGGCTGGGGTTCCGATGTTGATCTCCTGTTTTGTTGGGTTTTTCTTATTGTTTTGCTGGGATACGCTGTAGTTAGTGTTTTTCTTCTCAATATGTTTGTCAGTTGGGGTGTATTGTGGGGTTTGGGAGTGTTGTGTTTCTGTCAGTTTGTTGAGGGTGGAGGTTGTGTGGAGGTTTGTAAAGTTCGGTTTTTATAATCAATATAATTTGCTATTCATTTAAAAAAAAATAATGTTAAGCTCAATTTTCTTTAAATTATATAATTAAGTTCACTTATTTAATGACTATACTATTAACCTATTTTCATTAAAATCACAATAACAATTAATATAAAGTCAACAAAAAAATCCAACATTTTCAATATCAAAAGCTGAAGCAGTTGATGAAATAAATAGAGAAGACATCATTGCAAAATTATTGCAAAAAAACCGCCTGAGAAATTTCATTGTTCAAACCACGAAAAGCAATGTTCATGCTCAAAAAGGTCTTTTCATTGATAGCCAAGTAGTCGAACGTTTCCAAGAACACCTTCAAATTCAAGAAAACACTATTGGTTTCTCATGCGAGTCTGAATGAAAGGACACCTCATCTAGTCTTTAACCTTTCAAACTCCATCTGTTAAATCCTTATGGGTTTTATGGTACTTATTCTCTAATATCTTCCTTTAAAGCTATAATCCTGTTGCCGTTAACAGGCTATCTCAACTCGAGTTCTATGAAGTGGTCTGGGTTATCAACGGGAGACAAAGTGTTAGAGGCGCGAGGCGAGTCCTTGGTGGCCTCAGTCCGTTGCCCATGCCTTGTTTCTTTTTTAAAGGATTTTTTCCATAGGCAAAAATGTGGTCAAACTGGATACCTGGATCTAGCCACTGGAAGGTCTTGTCGTTGGTGGAGCCACTAAGGGTGGCCTCAGAGTCATGGTCGCAAGTCGAAGACTCAGCGTCATCCATAGCACGACCTTCAGATTGGTGGGAGATATCTTGAGAGTCAGCGCTATTGAAATTCTCATATCGGGCCGTAATGCTGTAAGTTAGGTGTAAGCTCATAAAAGAGAAAAGAGGATTAGTTGGGAGATCAGTGAATTCAACTCAGGATCACATGCATGATGCATAAGGAAGGCAAAGAACGTAAGTCAGTAAACAACTAAAGTCAACCCTTAGGTCAAAAAAACATTGGAACCGAGTCAAGATAGATGATTGATTCAGGTGATTCATCAAAGCCTAGCATCAGTTGGTGAATAAGCCGACCTGAGGACATCGAAAATAAAATCCACCGATGGAAAATACACACATAGCCAAATGATATACGGTAATGTCCCTTTTTCAGTTTTAAGGATATTTTAGTTATTTTATTTAAGAAGAGTATTTTTATAATTTTTAAAAATACATATCCGATTACTAGTATTGGAACTATATTTTTCAAGGGTTAGAACTATATTTTTCAAAAAACTTGGAAGATATTTGTCAAGTATCGATACTTAGCAACAATCTATCGATACTCAGACCAAAAAAACTGAGTATTTGAAGAAAATATTAATATTTAACCTAAAAATATTGATATTTGGATAAAAACTATCGATACTTTTTGAAGAAAATCACACACTAACTTTTTTTTGAATGTAGAATACAAATATTTAACTCAGAAAAAGACCATTTTGTTCTCCTCTAATATTTTCTCCTTCATTTCTTTTATGTTTTCAAAGTTAATTATGTTATTTCTAAATTAAGATATGTATTTATCTTAATTTTTGGCCTTCATTTTCTTCTTCTTGCCTTGGTTGCTTATGCGTTTGCTTCGTAGTGCATTGCCAAATCTTTTCCCTTTAATTTTTTTAATATTTAAACAATTAAATTCTCTTTTCTTGCTATAAAACACTAGTGCACGATACCATTTATCATCTACAAGCTTTATTTCGTCGATTTATTTCGTCGATTTAGTTAGGATTAGACTCAAGAGAGCAAGGGATCACTATTTATAGAAGGGGATTTTTTATAATCAACAATTATTAATGCTTTTGAGGGTTGAACTAACTCTTTGGTAAAACTTTCAGCATCCTTATAGCGTTAATTTCATATTTTAATCGAATTTACAAGTTTGAATTACTGTTCAGTGAGTATTTACTGTTTATTCAAATTTGGTACTTGTATAATCGTAGCTGATTGAGATTGAAACAAATGTTAAAGTGTTAGATATGGTTATTTAAAAGCCGATTGACAAGAATTTAGAAATTCTTTAATGAGATCTATATGAAGCAGTAAGTTTAGGAGTCGAATTGAGTTCGATTACTTTGAATAATGTCAAAAAATTAGCCATAAGGTTTCATAAATGAAAATTGATTAATTGGCTGGAATATGGATTAAGTGTAATGAATAGTCATTAATTAGAAAATTTAGAATTAGAATGTTTAGCCATGTAGTGGAATACTTTATTATTCTTTAAAAATAGAGATTGAGATAAATATCAAATTGTGTCATTAGGTACCGAATTCATGAATTAGAGAGTACATAGCAGATAATAGGGAGTACAAATACTGCCTATAATGAGTGGATCTTTTATGTGTCTTTATTTAATTGATAAAGTTTACTAAAAGCAAAATGTTTTGAAAAAAATTTGTTTATGCATTTCATAATCTATGAATGGAATTTTATATGAATAGATATATTTTTATGTATTTTAAGAATTTCAAGGTGATTAAAAAATGTTGATGAGATAGTTTTCTATATGATTGTGATATAAATGATTTAGAAATATTTTGTGAAACAATTTTCTATGTATGTTGTTATGTGCATGATTGTATGTGTGTACTATAGTATGATATACAGAGATAGACAAATACTATAACGCTAATCCATGGATCAAGTGGGGTGATTGTCTATTTGAAAATGTTTGGGATAGAGCTCTTTCCTCTACTCAATCAAGCGAGTATCTCTAAATATAAATCAAAATATAGATATAGTACAGCTTTGTCCTTCGGGACTAGTTACTCAATTTTATATAGTTATGATGATTAAGGACATTCAATTTTCTATTTCTTGAGATATGTATATGGAAATTTCTATGATTATTATTTTGTTTTATTCACTCACTAAATCTTTGCTAAAACTTACTCCCTCCATATTATAGTTTTGTAAATTTCTCGTTTCACTCAAGATACTTAGTAGATTTTTGGAAGGCAGACAAATGGACCCGGATACCTATTTATATGCAATCACTAGGATATATGAGTCCATTCATGTATAGAATTGTAGATGGGCATTATCCCTAGTATGTATTTTGAGTACCAATAAATGTTTGAACATATGGATACATATTAATGTGTTACGTATATGTATACTTTAGGTATTAAAGTCTCATTTTTCAATTTATTGGATTGAGTCCAATAGTAAATATTGTATTATTAGTTTATTGGGTTTAAATCCCGTATCCATTTATATAATCTATATATAACTATATAAAAAATTATAAGTATCAGGTTGCATGTCAGTAGAGGCTTGGTAAGATGACTTTATCTTTTCTCCGCCCATCACACTCCAGGAGTTTGGGCTGTGATATATACATAACTTCAGAGACTAAAATCCAAAGGCATACAGGTAAACCGTACATGAATATCTAGAAACAAACAAAAGACGTACTACCAATCAACAAACACTTAGTAGAAGTTTGCAGGATAAACTAAGTACAACCACTTTCAGCCATCAAAACGCATAATCAACAGCTAAATGAAAAAAATGCATGCTCAAAAACTACAAAAATCATCTCAAACTTATGGGCCCTAAAATCCTGGAATAAAGTTCAGCAATACCAATTGAAGAACTAACATTCTAGAAAGCCAGAGGAATCAAGAAGTTGAAGACCAACTTGAGAATAGAGAAGAAAGCTATGATGCGCTGAAAGACGCTCAATCTGGTTCGCTCCAACAAATTTGTTTTTAACTCAAGATTACAAGAAACGGGTGAAAAAACCTAACATAAGATCGAGACCTTCAACCTGTAAAGCAAAGAGAGGGAATGAATTAGGGCTGTTGGAGTGATCTTATGGTCACGATGAACCTATATGGCGTGAAAAGATTCAAGGAAACGCGGGGTGAAGAAGATGAGACGTCTTGCACGTAATAAATGTAAACAGCTTTTACCCACAATCTAAGCTCAAACCACCAAAAGATTCTCAGGTCGCTAGATGTTTCGTATTTCATCACTAAAACATAACTTAGCTTGGAAGAGGTTTCAATTAGTGAAATAAAAATATCAAAGATGGACTAAAATACATACTCTTAAGTTCTAAGAAAAATACACTAGATTCTTGGAAATACGCCAACGTATTAAGGCCTATAGTTGAGACATTAAATTAAAAAAAACAAGGGTTGACACTTACCACTTGTAAAACTATATTATTGATGAAAAAGGGATCCGTTCTTTTCTTTGTGCCGCGAATGAATGTCAGTAGACTAACTCGTAAATCGCTTTGTGTTTCATTATACTTCTCACTATTAAACGCATAATAAATCCCCATTAAATAAGTTTGCGGTTGATTTGATTTTCAAAATCTGGTATCAACACTGAATAAAGAAGAGAGTGTTTGTTAAGCTTGCAACTTTAGAATCAAGGTGGAGATCAAAAAGAAATGCGATTCAAAATTTGGCTTGATTTTTGTAAGTCTGTATGGAGGATGGCTTGCATCCGCATATAGGGAATTATAGCCGAAGTCTGTCTATGAGTCGTTTAGCTTCTGTTATGATTCAGGGGGATTTTGGGTATTTTGCAAGAAAAGTTTGTTACCTGCAGTTAAATACCAGTTCGACTCTTAGTATTGTATCTTTGCAATTTCCATGCTCTTGATTCTAATAAAAGCTTAGTAATATTTCTTTGAAATCTAGGGTTTCATTCATATTCTTTCTTCTTTGATTGGTAGTTTAGTTTAGAGAAAAAGTTTGCTGTTCTTTTGAGGTTCTGGAATTGGAATTCGATTCTTCTGAGGTTAATCCGTCGATCATGAATAATTATCTGGTACATTTGGTGTAGTATAATACATTATAACTCCCAATAAAGTACATCTTTGGCATTATACTACAAAATAAGGTGCATCAAACCTACCTGATTAAATTATTTTTTATACGGAACGCTCAAATTTACAAATAGAACTATTTTGATTATCACCAATTTTGAATAAAATATTATTAAACTATCATTCAAAATTCAGTCCAATTTATTTTTAAAAAAAATCTAAATACATCTTGCTTCGACTTATGGTTACTTGTAACAATGTGACTTTTGCGAAAACTCGTTCTTTTCTTTGCGTGTTCATAAGGAATATTTTCTTGCTCTTTATTCTTTGCTTATGCATATATTTTTTTGAACCCTTGTCTAAAATTTTTTAGCTTTTTGAGTTAATGAGAATACAACATAGGAATCAAGCCCATCTAGGTAGGTGGTTTTCTATGTTCGAATATTGAAAAAAATGTCATGTTTTATTAATTGAATGACATTATTAATATGGGTTTACATTTGGATCTCATGACAAGCTTGGTGCTTAAAAATCTAATTTCATTGGTCAGATGTGTTGATTTAAATATTGTTAACTATTTGACTCCTGCAGATATATCAACCTTAGATCTTGTTGTCAATGACTTTAATTACTATTAATTACTGCATAAGGTGAGTTATGGAGCTATAATGCAAGAATTTCAGTTGTCAAAATTATCAAGACTTGCGGTAGAAATCTAATAAATTAAATCAACCAAACTCACAAGAATGAAAAGAATGAAGCTCTCGTTTCATTGAATTAATATGTTTCAAATGACTTGAAGAATCAGAATGAGTTGTAAATTAAGCCTGCCGATTTTTGTATGCAACATATGCCCCAACAGCCAACATAGCAGCCAACGCCGCTGTCTACACGCTTATTTATAGTGTTGGAACTCCATTAGGTCTGCCAGGTAGATCAGTCTGTTTATCTCCATTTTTTTGAATTGCAGCTTGTGCGGGATCAGAAGGAATTATCTTTGGCAATGTTACGTAGATAATTCCAGTAAAAACTTTGCATGAATTTCATCCATTTTGTACACCTTAGAAACAATGATTTCTTTTTAAAAACGAATCCTTCTATGTTCATCCAGAGAAAGTTCTCCAATAATCTTTAGTACACCAAGAGTACAGTTGATTATGGGCTTCAGTTGTTCTTTCCTGAAACTTAAACAAAAATTTAGTGAAATTAAGCAGACGGTTAAAGAAAAAGAAAGAAGGAAGGAAGGATAGAAAGAAAATGAAGTTTGGGAGGTTAATTAGCTCCACTGAGAAAGTTTCTTAAATATTAGGTTTAGAATCTCTTTTACATCAATTTTGACTACTATTGAGGAAGGTCTTAATTTATATTTGTATAATGATTAAAACAATAATTTGATTTTATTGCAAATTGTGTTGAAATTCAATACCTTGGACATGGACTTCAAGAATGTCATGTTGTTGCTCTTTAAGCCATTTGCAGTATGGTTCGAACTCCTGGTAAGACAGCTACTTTTTCATTGCTGTTAGGCAATTCGTTTGTTTTCTGAAGGAAATTTGTTATGTAATTCTTGACTGAATGATATGAAAATCTATCTGTTTCCCTGAATATGTGGTATGACAGTTGATCCTACAATGGTTACCTATGAGGTTTCTTTAGACACTTTTTTTTTTTGAAAAGGTTCTCCTTAGATTTTGAAATGAAAGGGATTATTCCTTTTCGAAAGCTGAGGGTTTGAGTTGGTTTGCGTCCATCAACAACCTTCCCTTCCATGGTAGGACAATACTCTTCCTTTAATCCACCCTAAATATAAAATAAAAATATATAATAATACAGACTGCACTTGCCTTTATGATTAAGATTTGTTCTTGAGTTTCCTTTTCACTATCCCAATTGTATAGAAATTTTTTTGATTGGTTTAAGGTTCTCACATGGGTTTTAGTCATATATTTTTACATAATTGGACTTCATTAAGGTTTACTCATATCTTCCACACCGCTACCTGTGATTTAAACTTTAAAATAAACGTTTAGGACCACCAATATATCACCTGCTATAAAACACAAGAACTTGCTCGTACTTGACACATCAAGCTGGAGCCAATCAACTGATGTTACTTTGATTGTCTGGTCCACCATCCAGCCAAACTAGCAACAGCTGATTAGTGTTAATCTGATGTGCCAAATAGAAGTAAGTCACTCTCTTATAAAGTGGTATTAGTATGAATTGATCCTAGACCATATTTTTGAGCATCGACGCTGCTCAACAAATGTTCTTTTTTAAAGTTTCACACATCAAAAATTTCATCCCACCCTATTACTCAAGCAAATGTTAACTAGATCACGATAAATTTTATTTTTTTTATTGAATGTCTGAAAATTTTGAATTCTGAATATGTTTAAATATAGTTAATGTATATTTATGTTATTTATTGTATTAAATTTAAATTAAATAAATAAAAATATAAAAATAATAATATTTATATTATTTTATTGTATTAAAATTTTTAAGTTATACAATTCCTTGACAAAAAATATAGGTATATTTTTTAAATAAAAAAGGAAAATATATATTTTTTTAAAATGAGTAATATGTACATAGATTAATTAGGTAGGGGTATTTTTATAAATATATTCTATTAATCTTTCAAACTTTTAAGATTAATACAAAAGGTAAAAAAATACTTTTTTTCAAAGAGAAAGTTGCTTAAAAAGTCTATAAAAATTAAAAAAAAAAAATCTTAATTACTTAAAATAGACATATTTATTAAAACAAAAACAAACAAACAAGCTCGACTAATATGAATTAAAACAAAAACAAACAAAATTCTTAATTACTTAAAATAGACATATTTATTAATACAACAGCATCTGCATCAAGAACAAAATTGTCCATTATTAGATTGACTTAATATGAATAGGATCTAACTAATTGATCATCTTGTTAGAATATCGAAGCTACGTTTTCTTGAGACTAATCAATCAATGTTGTTGGACTATCAATTTTTTCAGTACTCGTTTAAATTTTTTTTTCTTTTAATAACAATTGAGAGTACATTAAATTATTTTAGAGTTACAAAAAATTTATCATCTAGTAAATGTATGTATATCCCTTTGGATGTAACTCGACAAAAAATAAAATAATGCTTAAAAAGTATAGACTCATTCAATAATATTATAAAAGGATTCAACTGTAAACTCATCAAATAATACTTGTAATAGAAGAAGGAAGTGAAATTGAAGCTCATTTTATTTTACTATATCACCAATTATACATTTAATCAATTTATGTAGACATAAAGAATCAGTTGGAAGAGTGTTTTGAATAAAATATACAGACCTCGACATGATCATCATGAAGCCTGTCGATATTTGTATGCAACATAAGCCCCAACAGCCACCACAGCAGCCAATGACCCCAGTTTCAGCGCCGTCTTTTGGGTAATTTGTAGCCCCGAAGGAATTCTTTTTGGTATTGTTACGTAAATAACTCCGCATGAAAACTCTGCACGAATTTTATCTCTTTTGCAATCCTTAGGAATACGAAATTCTTTGCGAAAACGAGTCCATCTATTTTCATCCAGAGGGCGTTCTCCAAAAATCATTAGGACACCAGAAACGTTGATTCTGGCCGTCAGATCTTCTTTCCTGAATCCTAAAAAAAATTGTAATGAAATGAAGGAGATGGTAAAAATAATTATTTGATTTTGTTGCAAAATCTGTTGAAATCTCTGTACCTTTGTCGTAGAGATGGATTTCAAGAACGTCTTCTTGTTCCCCTCTTGTCCTTTTGCAGAAGGGTTCAAAGTCCTCATATGAGGGCTGCCTTTTCATTGATGAGGAGTAATTCGTTTGGTTTCCGAGGGAAATTAATTAATTTGTTATGTAATTCTCAACTGAATTATGATCTTACTTTTATATTATAATTAACAATGGTGACCTAGCTATGATGTTTCTTTAGATTTTGAAATAAGAAGCATTATTCGTTTTTGAGACCTGAGGATTTGAGGTGGTGTGCATCCATGGACATATTCTCTTTCATGGTAACACAATATTCTTCCTTTCCAAGTTAAATAAAGAATAACTTTTCCCATAGTCCGTATGGAATTAGTTATGCTTATCCCATAAGTTGGAAATTTAATTTAATTTCTTTTTTATAAACAAATTTTTATTTTAAATTTTACACACTGAAGTCCTATCTCATGCATACACGGATTTGAATACGAGTAGTTGCTAAATAAAGTGGTTTGCTTATACTAGTATAGACCATGTGATCAAGGCATCTAAAATTATTTAGTTGTTATGATAACAAAGTAAAAAAAAAAAAAAGGAATTAAATTAAATTTATAATAAAAAAAACTTAATAAATAATCAGTTGATACCTAAAAGGCCTAAATCCAAAACAATCCCATTTAAGCTTTAATTGCATAAAAAATCCTAACCCTAGCTAAACTTTCTTGAGACGGACTAAATCCATGAGTTACATTTTTTTTTTATAATAACAAAATAAAAAAATAAATATGGTAATTTATAGGAATAATTATAGGGCCATAAATTTTTTATAAAAAATAAATATAATAATCTATAAAAATAATTATAGGGTTACAAATTCTTTACTAAAACTACAAGTTCTTGCGACTCAAATTTATTAACACGGCATTTATTCATTGGGTGCTATGTTAACAAATTTCAAAATTATTTATTACTATAGTTTATAACCCAATTGATACATGTCATATCAAATTTATAATATAAGTTGGGATTTATAACATCATCATTGATGAAAATACAAAATTACTACAATTAATAAGAATAAATTATGTGAAACATGTAGTGATCAATACTATTTTGTGTTATAAACAATCTAATAAATAATAAAATTATATTTTTATGAATAATTAGGAAAACATAATAAATTATAAATAATAAGAAATACATATAGCAAAAACAAATATAGTCAATAATATAATATTTTATTAATTAATAAATTGATAATTTTTTAATATAATAATTGAAAATTGATATTTAATAACAAATATTAATAAATTGATTCAAATAATGAACAGTATCATTTTTTTTTTTTAATTTTTACGTTCACATACTCATCTCAAGCACAAGATAAAAAGGAGAAAAGTATACTCAAGACAAGGTGGCCAGCAAAGTATGTATGTTACTGTAATAGTAAAAAAAATATCAATTTAATATCATATAGATATTTTATAGTAATAAAAAATTTACATTTAAATTAAATATTTACACTCATATCTTACAAAATACCAAATTTTACCTTCTTGATGACAAAATTAAGCTTCAACCTTGCCACTGGAGCTGCGCCAAGAGAAAAATATTTATAACTTAAATAAAGGATTTATCTAAATGTATTTAATATAAATTAAAATTTTAAATCCTTAAACCCTAATTATTTTTGTACCTTTTTTTATAAATTACAAATATGTTCGTGATACGAGTTCAAATGTATATGACTATATAATTGATTTTTTTTAATAACTAATGTACTAGGCAAAGGATATTGATGTACAATATGATTTAGAGTTGCAGTTTTCAAAAATCATCAACACTAGTGGTAGAAACCAAAGCAAACCAAAAACTCATAAGAATATGAACAATTTCGTGCTCTTTTCATTTCACTTATCTTATAGATATATGTAGGTTTATATTAATTATTATTATAATTTTATTAAAATGACTTAATGATATAATTATTATGTAAGTGAATTTAATTATGTAATTTAAAATAAATTGGACATAATGTCTTTAATTAGTTAGTTGGATAGTTAGTACAAGTTATAGGTTATACTAAACTTTTAATGGAAAGGTTTAACAAAGATCAATTAAAATTATGTTAGGTCCTTTTTTTAACTTTATAAAAAAAAAGCATGGGTGATAAAAACCTTAATTTTTATCTCTATTCTATTGAAAAGTCTATTACATATATAGAGAATAGAGAAAAAGATCTAATTTTAGAATATTGCATCTTTAACCAAAATTGGTACGCATTCTACTTTATAATTTATATTTTATATTCATATATACGTGATCATAACGATCAAAGTTTAATTTTTTCTTATATATGATATTAGAGCCGATATATATATGATTTAGAATAAAAAATAAATAAATTATTTGCATGATTATTTGTTTATATGGCCATATTCATGTTAATATTTTATGTGAATTTCATTGTTCTATTTGGTTAAGAAATTAGGGCTTTTGTTCCTTTTATTATAAACTTCGAATCAATATATTATTTGCTAATTAATTCATAATATATGAAAAGAAATTATGAATTAAAGATTCGGGTTTCATAACCCTAATCCTTTTATTATTCAAATTTTTTTATTATTTTATGTTAATTTTATACTTTTAATGATTTAAAATTATATACATCTTGTTCCTCTCTTCATGATCTTTCTATTAATATATTATTTATGGCTTGATTTGTTATATATTGAGAGAAATTTAAATTTAAAGTTTATGAGGGTAATTTTAAATCCAAAATTTTACACTCAAAATTAGATTTTTTTTTTCATCTGATTTTTAGCAAAATAAGGCCACAAACAGCTTTGGAATGCTCCAAAACATAGAAATAGCCTTTTGAATTATCAAATTTATTTAAAAAATAAAGATTTTAGAATAAAAATTGAAGCAGGTTAGAAATGGATCAAATAGAACCAAATTACAGAAGAACTAGGTCTGTTGGGTGAAGGAGAAAGGTAAGAGTGCCATACACGCTTGCCTAGATGCATAACCTGTGCCCATGACTTGCCTTGGCGGGTGAGGGTGCGAGCAACATTTTTCAACTGATTTCTAGTGAACTTTAACCATCGTCGTGCTCCTTTTTTTTATGTACTATTTTTCTATAATTTTTATTTAATTTTTAAAGCTACTAAAATAATTATTTTCTAATTATTACAATTTAGAGTAAAAAAAACTTGTACTGGCACATGTAGTTAAATGAAAGGTTGGAATTCGGTGATTTTTTCAGCGTTGTGATCCTCTCTTGATTTTCTATTTTTCTCTGTCTTTTATTTTATTTTTGAGATATAGTAGATCAATAAAATAAAGGTTATATCAAAAAAAATAAATAAAGTGACAATTATGGATAATTAAAGCTTTTTTCCTATCATCGAAAAATAAAATTTACAATTTTTTGAATCATTAAGGAATTTAAATTTAAATTTTTAGTGATTATCAATTATCAAAGTAATATAATCACTAAAATTTATAAAGATAAATTATTTTTTTAATTGATATAAAGACAATTTATTATATATAATATGTGTTATTTTATTATAAATATTTAATATGATTTTGAGGTATATACAGTTTTAGTATCTCATTTAGTATGAAATAACAAATAACAATAATGGATAATAATGGCATTTTCTTTAATTTTTAAGAAAATTTTAATTATAATCTTTTTTATTGTTATCACCAAAGTAATGTAATTATTAAATATCTAAGGCCAATTGAAATTTATTTATAAAAAATGAGTTTTAAAATTAAAAAATGAGTTACAAGTTTTATGTTAATCATTATTAAAATAAGATAATTATTAAAAATCATAAGGACAATTAATTTTCTCAATTAATAGAAATAATTTTTCCCTGGAAGATATTGTGGGATATAATCAAGAAATTTGTCTGTTCAAATGGGATAAATTTTAAAATTACTTATTTAGCATGAATATATATGATTTGGAGGATTTTATCTGTCCAAAGAAGATATATTTTTTAGATTATGTATATTTATAGTTTGTTGTCTTCATGTATAAAGACTATTAGTAAAATTATTTGTTCTATCTAAAGAGAGATTAACAATGATACATATGGGATCTCAATATTGATTATATGATATCCATTATTATTAATTAATTATATTATAATTTTCTAAACAGTTTTTTTAGATTTTTAATGATAATAATACTGTGATTGAAATCCTGATCGGTTCTAATTATAAAACAGAAATGAGAAATAGAGTTTTCTTTAGGCATTATGGACATAGATTTGTCTTTACATATAAATCCACTATCACGACTCACTAAGAACAACACTGATGATAAGAAAAGTTATTATATTAAATAGAAAATGGTGAATTACCTGAGTTTGTTAGTCATAAAGAGATCTATTGTAGAGCATTTGTTCAAAAGAATACTTAAAACTATCAATGCTAGATATCTATTTATTAAAGTAGGAAAAGGGTACAGTTTAGACATGGTTCACATAATAGTTTGGTCTAACCAAATCGGACCCTAACATCTATTCCCGATTCGATTGAACCGATCGATATTTTTTAGTGCAATTCAAGAGTTAAAACAGCTTTTATCAAAGCTAAACTTAGTATTCTAAGGTTTTTTGGTATATCAAATTGATCTATGATTTCAGAATTTGGATTTAAGCACTTAGAATTTAGAGACTTTTGAAAGTACACGAGTAAGAAATATAGCTTTAGATTACCATGACTTGCCAACACATGAGAGAAGGATTAAGTTTATTGCGCCTGATTTGTGTAAAAAAGAAATAAGTACTACAAAACAAATTCAAGATCCAAGACCACTTCAACTTATATAAATACTAAAATATTAAGAGACAGTGTATACATGATAACTGTTTAAAGAGAAAAGGATTGTTCCAGCTTTTGAACGAAAAAATGTAAAGAATCTTAAGAAGCCATATCTACGATCATATCAAAATGAGTATAAGATTAGCTCATTAAAATATAATTATTTGTGAATCAAAATTGATACAGTAAAAGAAGGTAAAGCACAATGAACTAAGAAATTTAAAAAAGTCAAATAAGAGAGAATCAATGATAAAAGTAGAGATTAGAGTTCATTTCATAAGAATAGCTATATTAGAGCTAGACATTAGTTTTTTAGTTTATTTAAAGAAAATTTTTTTGAGAAAGAACTTAGTTTCTGTTTCTTTGTTAGATAAAACTTGATTTTGTTTAAATTTAAAAATAATAAGTTGATTGATTTATAAATCCAATATTGTTAGTAGCTATAAATTCTTTGACACTTCTAATTTATTCCTCAATGTGAAAAATTGTGTGGCTCAGAGGTCTTTAATTAAAGAAAGATCTTTAATATTATGACATAAACGATTGAGTCACGTATTTAAAAAAGGGATTAAGAAGTTAATTAAAACTAAAATTCTTTCTATACTATTTCACATTAATTATGGGAGATTATGCAAACTGTGTAAGAGAAAAACTTATCAAGACCAAGTAAAAATTAGCTATTTGTAATGAATTATACTCTACCACTCTATGTGGTAATAAATATATATTTGGTCCATAATTTCTTGTTTAGAGAATTTAAGCTACCTTTCTTAGATTCAGATGCAACAACTTCTACTTCTCTTTTTGTTACAATCTGGGTCTTTTGTAGGACTAAACCATAAGTTAAGAACTCTAACGAAGAGACTAATTTTCTCAATTTTGACTTAAGTTCTTTTTCAAAGAATCTAACCTTACAAGCTTTAATGTCAATCAAGTATGGAGCATTAATAACTTGCATTTTCTTTAAGCATATAATAAGCACATGTGATTTTCTGATTGTCTGAATCATCCATTAGATGAAAATCTTATCTAACTCTTGGATTCGTTCTTAAGAAAGTAATGAATCAATTAAGCCTTTAAAGATAAAAGATGAAGCTCTCTGAATTACTCAACTACCTACAAGTAATACTTGCAGTTTTTAGATTTTGAGTTATAACTCTGACTCAACCATAAACTATAACAAACAATCAAATAAGAAAAAATTATAAAAATTGCACAAGTTCCTAAAATTCTATTAGGAGATTAAACAGAATGAGAAGGCTAGAGATTTTAATGGTTATTATGTTTACCTTAATGAGATATATTGTAATATAGTGCAGGATTTTAATCCAAGACTTATGATACAATGATTAATGGTCAAAATTCAAATGAATTGATTGGATGTTGTAAGGGATGAAATGCAGTGCATTTCAAACAATATAGGTTGAGAAATAGTCGAGTTACCTAAAGGATTTAAACCAATAAGTTGTAAATAGGTATACAAGACCAAAAGGAATAATAAGAATAATGTTGAAAGATTCAAAGTTAGGCTAATAGCAAAAGATTTTAAACAAAGAAAAATGAATATCAAGATAGTTTTTCTCAATGGTAAATTAAGTGAAGAGGTATATATAATTCAGCTTTAATGATTCATAAAGAATGATAAGGAACATATAATCTGCAAGTTAAAGAAGTCGATATATAGTTTAAAATAAACTTTTCATCAGTGATATCTAAAAGTTGATATGTGGTCACTTCTTTTAATTTTGTGAAAAATAAGGTTGATAAATATATTTATATAAGGATCAATGGGAGTCTGCTTTATGTGTTAAAATAACTCTTGACCACAACTTTTAATATGAAAGATCTTAAAGAAGCTTATTATATTATGGACATTGAGATTTATTGTTATAAATCTCGTATAGTTCGTAAGAAGTCTCAAAAGGCATATTTATGTAAATCGAGCACTTCAAAAATTTAAAATATAAACATACAAGTCTGAGAAGATACTTATTGTGAAAGAAGACAGGTTTTACAAAGAATCGTGTCACGATAATCTTTTAAAAAGAAATGCAATGAAAAATATTCCATTTTTATATATAGTAGGCAATCTCATAGAAACATAAGTATGTTCGAGAATAGATATAGCTTTTATTGTAAGCATTTTTGGGTAGATACATGTCAAAATCGGTATATGATTATTGGATTATAACCAAAAAGGTAATGAAATATCTGTAAGACACAAAGAATTTTATACTGATGTATAAGAGGGTTGACATTCTTGAATTAGTTAGCTATTGAAATACAGATTTTGGTGGATATCGAGATGACCTAAAACCTACTTTGGGTTGTATTTTTATGTTGAATGAAGGAGCCATTTCTTAGAAAAATATAAAGAAATTCTAACAACTTTCTTAACCATGTATATAGAGTATATTGCTTATTATGAAGCATCTACTTATACTAGTTGGCTCATAAAATTTGATTTTAGAGCTTCAAATAGTTGATTTAATCTCCAATCCTATAAAGATTTATTATGATAACAGTGTCACTATATGCTATTTTAAGAATAACAAGATTAATAGTGGACTAAGTACATAGACATTGGGTACCTGACAGTCAAGAATTCAGTAAAAAAGAGAGATGTTGTAATGGAAAATATCAATACAAACTCTATGTTAGATACTTTAATCAAAGGTATGAAACCCATAACTTTTGAATAAAATATTGTAAACATGAGTATACAAGAATTTAATGATACTTTGGATTAGTGGGAGTCTGACAGTGTGTGTGTGTGTGTGTGTGTGTGTGTGTGTATATGTTGTCATATATTTTTGAATAAATACGCATAAGATTGTTTATTGTGTTATCATTTGATAATCATCATTCATATTTTTATGTAATATGATAATTACATTTAACATGCCTATTAATACCATGTAAAGTCTAGAGAAGAAAAAAATGATAATTAAAGATATAAGCTTGTTAAGGTTAGATTGAATATATCCAATAATTTTTTATATTAGTCATAGACATATAGACTTATTAGAGTGCAATAGTTTTCTTATTTCATTGTTGAAGTATAAGGATAGAAAACTATAAAGATGACTGATAAGATTATGATGTTATTTATTGTCATACCAAAACATCATATCTCACTATATTAGTAGTCTCAAGATCCATATCGATTTAATTGATCATATTTGTAATTTTGAATTGATTGTGTGTCAATAATAGGATACATTAATCGTCGCAGTTCAATATTAAAGATTAAATTGGACTGGATTATTTCAAGACATTGAATTTATTACTATTAGTTTTAACGTAATCACATAAAATATTTTGTTTATTAATAGGCTGAGAGCTTTTTTTAACTAAATAAAATTATTTGTTTTAAAAAAACTATTAAAATAGTCTAAGTGGGAAAAGGTTAGATATTTGTGAGATTACATTAATTGTTATTGTAATTTTATTAAAACGGGTTAATGGTATAGTTATTGAATAAGTAGACCTTTGATCAAAAGTAAATTGAGCTTGGCATCTTTAATGAACTAATTGGACAATTCGTGTAGACTATAATTTATGCTGAAGCTTTTAATGGGAAGTTTAATAAAGACCAATTAAAATTAGGTTAGGTCTCCTCTCTAACTCTATAAAAAAAATGTGGGTAATAGAAATTTTAATTTTTGCTCTGTTCCATTAAAAAAGTTGTCACATACATAGAGAATAGAGAAATAGACCTAACATTAAAATACTACATCTATGATCAAGATAAGTATACATTCTACTTCATAATTTGTATTCTATATTCATATATGCACGGTTATAACAATTAAAGTTTAAGGTTTTTCTTACATTATCATCAACATTTAATTAATTGGTATGCTTGAAGGACTTGAATAACCAGAATATGTAAGTCCTGTAAATTAAACATATACAATATGAAGAATTAGTCCTCAACATGGAACATATACCAAATGTCAATATTTGTATGCAACATACACCCCAACGGCAGCCACCACCACAACAGAAGCCATTACCCCGAGTTTCAGAGCTGCCTTTCCTCCCATTTGAGACCGTGGAGCTGCACATTTTAGCCCAGATATGCATTTTGTTATCTTACTCATCAAGCTCACTGTAGCAGCTCTTCCAGCTTCAATGATGTTTTGCATTGGGTGAATTGAACCGGGAGGGATTCTCTTTGGCATTATTATGTACAGAATGTCACCTAAAAACTTTACATGAATTTCACCTCTTTTGCAGTGCTCAGAAATATTGATTTCTTTGCAGAAATGAACCAGTCTATTCTCATCCGCGGGACGTTCTCCCCTAATCGTTAGGACACCAAAATTGTTGACAATTACACTCAGTTGTTCTTTCTTGAAACCTACAATAATATAACGAACTAAGGAAATTAATATGTTTACTAAGAAAGATGAGAAAGTTTATTCATTAATTTATTGATAATATATACCTTGGAGATGTAATTCAAGAATGTCTTGTTGTTTCTCTTTTTGCCAGTTGCATACGGGTTCGATGATCTCCTCAAAAGAGTTCTTGTTTTCCATTGATGATTGGCCAGCTTCGCTTGTTTTCTGAAGGAGAAATGTAATGTAATTCTTGACTAAATGATGCCATTCTGTTTCCCTAATCTTGCTCTTATACGAGGTAATTAACAATTTCTAATATACGATGTGCGCCTATAAGGTTTCTTTAGCTGAACTTGAAAATAAGGGAATAATTCCTTTTTTGAAACCTGAGGATTTGATTTGGTTTGTGTCTTTGGACAATCCTTCTTTTGACGGTTTTCTCTTGCATAAGCAAGACAATATTCTTACTTTTAGTTCATTACTTTCTTTTTTCTTAATTTCTAGACATAGGTTAAATTTATTATTTGCAATAAAAATATGATAAAAAATAGAATTTAATTCTACCTAACAAAATATAAATGCATCTAAATTATTTAAGAAATTAAATAGATACAAATATAAACAGTAGTCAAAATAGTTTTATATACCCAACTCAACCCCACTTTAGGTTGTCTAGTAAGACTTACAATAAGAGGCACTAATTCTTCGAGCTTACCTTGATGATTGATTACTGTATATACTTTTGGTTGAATCTTGAAACTATATTATGATTCTGGAGTAATATTCCAAATACAAAATATTATCATTTGATTGAACTGTTAATTAGACCATTAATATATGATTTCGTTTCTTCATTTCCAAATATTATGACGAGTTTTTCTTAAACAAAATATATAATCTTGTGATTAGTATAATTGTTAGATTAAAATAAAGTAAAAGCAATTAAATCTTAATCATGCACCATTATTAATGGACAAGATTCTTAAATGTTCAGTTAAGCTCATATAAAAAGAAGATCTTATTTCTTCATATGAGTACATATATTTTAAATAAAATTCTCTCTTTTTTTTTTCGTCCAATATATTGAGACACGGTATGCATCAATTTGATGATAAAATAGTGTGATAAAGTTTTGATCAGTCATAAAATTTTATCATGCAATTTATGAATGTCAAATTCACTTTGTATAAAATAAAATTTGAATAATCTTATTATATACAACTGATAAAAGGATTTAAGCTCAATTCATTTATCACCACCAATCAATTAAGAACCAGTATGAAGTCTTGCAAATTAACACAACGTCAACAGTTATTCCTCAACAAGAAAAGACTGTCGATATTTGTAAGCAACATACGCCCCAATAGCCGCCACCACCACCACAGCAGCCGTAACCCCGAGATTCAGAGATGTCTTTCCACCCATTTTTGGCCTTGAAACTGCTAATTTTATCTCAGATATGCTTTCTGCTGCTGTTGCTGCAGCATCAGGCATAGTACTCTGTTTGTCTTTATCCTCTTCTTTCTTTGGTTTTTCGTTTTCTTGCTTTGGTTTTTCATTTTCTTGTATTGGTTGTTCAGGTTTTGCAGGTTGAGATGTTTCTGTGGGAAGCGAAAGAATTCTCTTGGGCATTGTTATGTATAGAATTCCACCAGAAAACTTTGCATATATATCACCTTTTGGGCAGTCCTTGGAAACTTTTACTACTTTTGTAAAACGAACCCGTCTATTTTCGTCCACGTCACGTTCTCCGCTAATCGTTAGAACACCAGCATTGTTGATTTGTACCCTCAGTTTTTCTTTCTTGAAACCTATACAGAAAAAAAATATATAAATATATATAAAATCAAATTGAGAATAAATTAATTTGAAACAAAACTATTCAGAAAGACAAGATTAAAAGTTGACTGATTTATTGCAAAACCTTGGAGATGGACTTCAAGAGCTTCTTGATGCTCGTCGTCTTTTCTCCATTTGCAGAAGGGTTCTATGATCTCCTCGAAAGGTTGCTTGTTCTCCATGGATGAGAATGGCTAGTTTTGTTTGTTTTCTAAGGAAAAATTAATTTAATACGTATAAATCTAATTGACTGAATGATATTTCTATTTGTTTCCTTGATTTTGGCTCTCTCTCTATATATATGAGGGTGGGAGGGTGATAAAATTCGTCATAAGGAGGTGGTGAATGAGGTTTCTTTAGACTTTGAAAGAGAATTATTCTTTTTTGGAAACCTAAGGATTTGAGTTGGTTTGTGTTTTTGGATTATGCTTCTTCGCAATCTTATCTTGCACGGGTTCACATGAAACAATATTCTTTCTTCAATGCATATATTTCCTAGCCCTTGTCTTTAGGGTTTCCTTATTTTATTTCTATTATCAATGAATTAATAAAGTAATTTCATAAAAAAATATTAGTAAAGCTAATTTTTAAAAAGATTTACTAAAATTTTGTTTAGAATTATGATGTTTTTATTATATTTTTTAAAAATTAAAAAATTATTTAATAAAATTTATTTGTAGTAAAATTTGGACATATTTATATTAATATTTAATATTTATAACTTTCATCATACTATTGTATCAAATAGAGCCTAATTCTTTTCACTAACATTAATTGTTATTTCATTTTAAATAGGCCCTACTGGGGACTTATCTGTTACAAATGATGTAAGTGTGTTCTTACTTTTTGTTTTACTTAATTTGGGGATCTATTAATACCATATTTTATTGACTCTTTCATTTAGCAATTTCCAGTGAGATAAGGGGTTAGAATTTTTTTTCTGTTTTTCATTGCGAGATTTTATTTTTTTTCATATATTCAGAATTGACCACTTTTATTTTTGGAGAAAATTTTTGGATGAAATTTAGTTGAGTTTAATTTTGAGCTTAATAATAAAATTGTACAAAATCAATATAATAATATAATATAATTATCATATATATTATATTTTCACTTGAGGAAAATTCACAACAAAAGTAATAATAATAAAAGTATAAATTCTTATTATACATATTAATGTAACAAAATTATATTGTTAACACATATCGATCAAATTTATTTTTCTTTTATTTATATAAATTTTCACTTATTCTCGCAGAAAGTATAATATATATAGTGATTATACAATACTATCACGTCCTTTATATAAAAAAAAATTTGTATGGTAACAACGTTACATAGTTGGCATAGGATTTAATATCGGTGATATTATTTTTTTATATTAAAACCAGTAATTCTGAATTGGTATAAATTTGATATTTTCATAGACCTATTATACACACAATTAATGTAAATTTATACATTTAGAGAAGGTGATATCTACTCCTACATCTCGTACACCAAAATATTGAAACCCTTTCCGTATGTGAAAACTGAATTTTGCTGTTGCTCTTAAATTTTGGTTTAGCTTTATAATTACTATTCTTTTTGGTTCAGATTTTTTTTTTACAGGCATTCAGAGTATCCTCAATGTCATGCTTAAAATTTTATGGAAGAAAAATTTTAAATATCACACAAATTTTATCTTTATTGATTATTATAAGATTTGATGAAATTCACTTTGAATTAGTAAAATCACCATAATAACTACTCTTCAGTTAAAAAAAAAAAGTTAGAAGTGATGTTGAATTTTAGTATATAAATTTCAATACTTAAATTAGATTTGAGATTCAAATAAAAAAATAAAATTTTAATCAGAAAAAAGAGATTTTATAAATATAAATGTGAGATGAGTGTGTCATTTATTATTGTTTCTAACCTCTTTCATAATGAAAGGCTCTTGATATTTATAGCAATTGATGATACATCCTCTCAAATATTTATACATGATCATCAAAAAATAGAAAACCGATATTTATTAAAAAGGTTGCATGCTTGTATCGGATAATGAGTTACTATATAATCATTGCCTATAAATTTAGATTAACATAATAATTACCTAAGTCGTACCTTATAAAACACAAAATCTTAAATACGATGTGATAGTTTACAATGATCTTGAGGCTCATACATAATCCTTCTTCGTCATTCTTATTTTTAGGCTCATACATAGTCCTTCTTCATCGTTCTTAGTTTGCATGAAGTTAAAGGCCATTTTTCCTAACCTAAAACTTGCTTTGGTACATAAGGTTGAGACCATTTTTTTTAACTCAAAACTTGCTCCCATAAACGTTAAAAGTAACTTCTATTAGTGTCAGGACTCATAGATTACTTACAAGAATTTGCTTTTCGTATAAAAGTCAACTTTCCTCCCCGGGAGACATTAGGAGACATACACAAGATCGATAAGAATTGACCGAAACAGTTACCTCAATTTTAACCCAACACTCAATATTTTTAACCTACCTACTCTTAGCTTGTTATCGGAGAAGCCACGATTAGTGTTCATGAGTTAAAATTGATTTTGTAAGAATTTTGAAATACTTACCAATAAGATTCAAGGCAAACTAATGCAAGTTCTGTACTCATACCACAATGTTGCTGATCAATTTACTATAAAAATGCAGATTATGGTAAACAAGATTTCATTAACAATGTAATTAAATTATTAAGCTATATGCAAAAGTTCTGCATCAAGGAAATTGTGAAGTGATGATTCTGGCTGTAGTTTCAGCTACTTTTTGCAGTTAAAGCAACAAGAAAATCTCTGTAATCCCCACATGGAATGCTCTCTGATATTGCGTCTCTCAGCTCCATCTCATATTTTCTCTTGAAAATCCTTTGAATGTCATCCATGTCTACTTCAGCTCTGCTCACCATCACACGGGCTAGGGCGCCCTTATCAATTGTTGTGCCCTTGATGCTCGCATACAATGTCTGCAGCCAATATATGTACCAACATTTCAATTATCTTTAACCTTTTTGTGTGCACAAGAAAATACTATAACGTTGCGATCAATTCAGACAGTGCTCGTTGAGGAATTTTTAATACAGGGGATTTCTGTGCAATGTAGCACAGATACTCATGAATTCGGACCAAAACAAAAAACAATTGTGGATCATCTTTTGGTCCAAACAATAAAATTATGAGTGGTCGCTACTTTCTTTACCTAATATATGGTAAATCCAACACCATTATTAAGATTAGATTAATACCTTTGCATAATAATCGGGTGGATTTAGAATGCATTTTACGACCATCTTCAATGCATCTTCAAATTTGGTAGAGTTTGCCGTCTTAAGTGACTGGAAAAATGACCGGTAAGCAAAAGAAACTAGTTAATTTCTGTTCAATTTACTAGAAAAGCCTTCGAATTATGAGTATATCAATGAAGTTTGCAAAGCAATGTTACCTTAGTGTAGTCATGTCCATAGATATGCTTATAGCAAGAAAATGTCAACTTCAACTGTGGAATGCTCCTTTTACTGAAGATCTCCAGCACAACAGCTTCTTCAACAGATCCTGGACTTCCCTCCCCTGTTTCATAAAGCCTCATCGCATCACACTTGGCGATATGTTGGCTAACATCCGTATGATGAGCCTTATGTGATGTAGCTAGTGCCACAAGTATCTGTCACATTACCATTTTTCTACATAAATCACCTTGTGTGATTTTGCTTAAAGTAGTTGAACTTGATAAAATAACAAAAAAGGTGATTTTGATTATCTGAAAGTGCTTTTGAGGACACGGGAAAACATTCTCAAGACAAGCTTACCTTTTGGTAGGGATGGGGAGGTTCAATTCTCGCAATATCTTGGTCCAGCTGCCGTTTATACCTCTTCTGATACGCTTGTTTGATGAGGGCAATATGACTCGACTTCCTACCAACAAAAATTTCAATCAAAACTTTGAAATTAATCATGTTACCTCCTTCAAATGCCAGCCTAACCACAGTAGCATCGCGCTCATGTGAGCCAAGCTTCCACCCAGACAGTGCTGCACAAGTTTTGGGCAAAACCCCATCAGCCTCATTTCTCAGGCCATCCATACTGTTCTTCTTCTGCAATTCTTCACCACACATTTCTCTGTAAATCTATTCAATGTTTCATCTAACTACTGGGTTTATTACCAAGCAATTGAATGTGAATCTCTTTTGGCCATTCCAGGATAAACGATAATACCATTGACTTGAATAAATAAGCAGGCATAACTTGCAGACCAAGGAACAGAGTCCTTTCTATATTTTCAGAGCTGAATAGAGAACTACTGGTGGTGATGGTGGATTCAAAGGTGTGAAGCACAAAAAGAGAAAAAATGCTATGCATGTGCCATGGGAATTTTGTTTGGTAGCATAGAGATTGTGCATTTCCTACTAGACTATGAATACGAATAGGAAACTCTTCACCCCTTTACCAACTTTTCAAACCCAATTCTCATCCAATCTCAACACTTTTTTATCCCATTAAAAAACTGCTTTAATTGCAACTGCTGGGCTTTACGTTTATTAATTTCATGAAAACAAATTTCAGTTTGAAATAATTTGGTTTTCACCCAACATACCCTACGCACATGGGTTGAACTATATTAGGCAAATTGAATGCTAGGGTTCTACTGTAGACTAATTAATCACATTATAAATAGGCAAGGAGATGGATGAGTTGGATGGGAATGCAAACATGTGGTTTTGGTTCGTTTTGAATTGGGGTTGACAGTTTTTGCCAACTCTTTTGTGAGTATTGAGACAACTAGTAGTAAGCTAGCTGTCTATTGGGGCCCAAATTCAGCATACTTTATAAGGAATTTGTATCTTCTTCTAGTGGTGATTAGGATATCCAGGCATCCATCCCATGTGTTTCTTTTTCTTTTTTTTGTCATTTCATTTGGATGGAGAGCTAGAATCTTGACAATGACAAAAAAAAATAAGGACCTTCATATAAGCCACAACTCACACGTTATATATTATTGAAGTTTGGCTGGCTTACTACTAGTCATAAAGGCATTCGTTTATCTTCCTTTACACTTTTATGGTCTTTATTAAACTTTAATTATTAAATATTAAAAAAGGTTAATGAAATCTTGATTACTAAAATATCAAATAAAGGTCAATAGAAGTTGATGCATTGATCGACCATAATCCTCTTCCTCTTAGATGTTGCAAAGAGAGATTTCTTAAGATATTTTGAAAATTTTGTTGTCTATTCTTTCTCATAATTTTTTCAACTATAATATCAAGAGTTTTATTAATATTGTCCTTAGAGTAATTGTAAAATATTAAAATTCATTATTTATTATTATATTAAATGCTAAAAATTATTATAAATAATAAATATAAAAATTTTAACAAATATCCTAAAAACACTTTAACAAAATTTTAATATCAATTTACAATTTTATTTCACTAAGTTAATTAGTAAGATTGCTTTATTTTAAGTTAAAACTCATGCTCACCTAAAATTGCTCTTCCAACCCAAAAACTCTTTGGTTGTTATCAAATTATTTATCAATTTACTATATTAAAAATAGTTTTTTTTTTTAATATCAATTCAAATAAAATCTATTATCAAACTTAATACAGACTTAAAGATAACTATTATTTATAAATCTTTTTTATCACCAAATCACATTGAAGAATTATTAAAAACATATTACCTCTTATTGATTTTACTTCATAATATATCAAAAAGAATATTGTTATAATATTACAAGGTTTATTTTGAGGTGCTATGCTTTTGTTCTATTGACTTATCAAATATTTATTAAACACTTATTTGATTTAATTTTATGATATAAAAAGTCATACAATTATTAGAAGAATATTAAATACCTTAAAATTTAGAAACCCCACTTATATAAATTTGAGATAATGAAAATCTGTAAAATAGTTCATTACTAATGTATGTATCTATTAATTTATTATATTTTGTACTTTGTATTTAAATTTTTTTAATTTTTTATTTTTTATTCAATAATTAATATTTGTTATTTGTATTCATCTTTTTTTTATTGTGCGCATTATTAAATTTTTTCTTGTATTTTTTGTTTTCTCTTAATCAAAATTTTTCTACAATTTTTTAAATATAAAGAAAGATAAATTATAATTAAAAATAATTTAAATAAAACAATATTATTGAATATAATTGTTATATATTTTAATTTTTTACTACTAAATTTTTAAATAAATATATAATAAGAAAACATCAAAATAAAAGGGTAAAATAGTCAAATAAACAAAACTATTTTGGAGAAAATCTAGGGGCATTTATGAAAGTACAGTTACATGGCTACCTCCTGCTCCAACATTCCCTCCTCTTTAGCTCCAAGCTCTCTCTTTCATCCTTCCAGCTCAAAACATTCACAAAGCAACTACATTACAACTGCAAAACTCCACCCATTAACAATGCAGGTCAGTTCACTCAGTTTCCTGTCTGCCAAAGCCCTTGATCTTGAGATTTAACATTACCCATTTCAAAAATTCTGTGTTTAGACTGCTGATTCTTTGTTTTCCTCTTTTTCTTATTTACTGTTGCGAACAGACGAGAACAGTTCAAGTAAAGAATGTTTCAGATCTAGCGAATGAGAGAGAGATTCATGAGTTCTTCTCTTTCTCGGGTGATGTCAAACGTATCGAGATCCATAGGTAATGTGTTGTATAATTTTTACATAATTTTCTCTAGCTTTGTGTTTGTTTGCCGAGAAAATGTAAAATAAATATAGAAAATAGAATTTGGAATTGGGTTTTGTGTTGTTTTAATTGTCAAACAAAAATAATAATAAATAAAGCACGAAAAGTTTTGGTGGTAAGGAGTGAAGTTGTTGTGTTGCTTCATGGGTGTTAATTCTAATTCATGTTCCTTGTATTGTCTTTTTCTTTAATTTTATATTAATTTCCAAGAAAATGCAAGAAATAATAATAATAATAATAATAATAATAAAAGCGATGAAAGTGAAACTGATATGAAATATTGGGTTTGCATTTTCCTTTGTAGTTTTGGTGTGTGGGATTTTGAAATACTGTTATTGTTTTTATCGTGCCTGAAGTGAATTTGGGCAATCAAAGACTGCGTTTGTTACATTCAAGGAACCAAAAGCTCTTGAAATTGCATTGTTGTTATCGGTATGTATCCCCAATTTGGTTTAAATTCTATGGTTACAAGCTGCTTTGTTTAGTTATTTCTTGCCTTGTGAGTTCCAGCTATTTCACATTGAGAAATCAGCTAATCTTATTGGTTTATTCAATTTTATTTTGGTTGCTGAGTGAAGTTGAAGTAATTTAGAGGAAGAATAATTTGACTGCTGTCCTTTAGCTTCACCTTTTAAAGCAAATTCTTCTAATTGAGGCCAGTATAGGCTGTAATTTGTTTTCTAAAGATAAGCCCAACCATCATCATTGGCAATAGTTGAAATGAAAGGAGTATATTGCAAGATAATGCTTTAATTAGAATTTATTAACCTTGTTTGGTTTAAAAGGTTAATACCATTAAATGCCCCTTTAATTATGGTTAAATAATAATGGATTTGCATCATTCTGAATTTCCTTGGAGCCGCTTTGTAACCTTTTGAATCTATTGCGGACCCTTTCTATATTTTGTTAGATTTTTTCAGAGTTAATGGAGGTTAATGATTAACTTATTCTAAAAGTAGGTTTTGATGATTAATGGTGTTATTTAATTATTGGTAAAATGTAAAGTGTTTGGAAATTTAATTCACATTTTGAGAAGTATTCATATGTAAACTAGGAAGTGGCTGTTGCCTTTTTCTTAATATCATGTACACACACAAAATGAAATGTTTAAGTATAGTGAAAAACTATGCTTCTATGTCAAAACAGCCAAATGTGAGTCATAAGACTTGTTTGGGCAAAAATATTTTTACATAGCTCCTACTCATGACAGATTCAATTCTTGTAAACAGTTTTAAGTCACCTCTTGATGAATGATTTAATTGTATGCCCCCTGATTAATTAATAATGTTAGAGCATTCATTAGGACTTGCATAATATCTGCTATAGCTAACTGCAGTAAGGAAACTAATACATTGATGATTACAAACTGAGCTCTTTGAATTTTGCAGGCCCCATGATTTTTTTAAAAGGGCGAAATAATCTCCTTAAGGTCAACTTTTAAGGTTCTTTCCCAGCTGATCCTGGTCTCTGTGGATGACCTGTTCACTTTTTTATAAACTGCATCAAACCGCATCCTTTTTTTAGATATAATTACAAGTTTTGTTTCTCTCTGCAAGGATGACATTTTCTTGGGATGTGATTGGTTTGCTTTATTTATTTTTTAAAATTCCACATAAACAATACTCTTCATGCATTACCGTTGAAAGTAAAAGTTCTGTTCTTTGTGTTTAGGGAGCAACAATAGTAGACCAGATTGTGAACATAACTCCAGCTGAAGACTATGTACCGAAGCTTGAGATGCAGGTAATAATTTAACAATTTTTTTCATCTCTTTTGAGTTCTGAGGCCAAATCCTTATGTTCTTCAGTGCCATTGATGCAGGAAGTAACTGTGGGGCACAATGCTGTGTCTGTAACTCCTACTGTAAATAATGAGGTAATACAATGAAAACCACCCTTCCCGTCCCCCAACCCCCACCCACCCATACACACACACACACACACAAAGACAAAAAAAACAAAAAAAAAAAGGAGAGAGAGAGAGAGAGAATAAACCTCCATGTGGGCCATGAATCTGTAAAGTGGATTGTGTTTGCATCTTTTGATGAATAAATGTAGTTTTTATTCCTGAATGGAGCCATACTATGTTGTGAGACACTAGCTTTATATATATATTCTTGTAACAATTGATGCAAATTTCATTAGCTTGTCATTTTCTTGTCATTCACACCATAAAAATTTTCTCTGAGTTGATCTGCTTATTATAATTTGTCTCAATTAGCAGGGTAAAACAAGTTCATCTAACAGCGGAAGAATGTATGTTAGTAAAGCACAAGAAGTTGTTATGAGTATGCTTGCAAAAGGTTCAACAATTAGACAAGATGCAATGAATAAGGCTAAAGCATTTGATGAGAAACATCAGTTGACAGCCAGTGTATCTGCCAAGGTTATATCCTTTGACCGAAGAGTTGGGCTTACAGAGAAATTGGCTGTTGAAATTTCAGCAGTTAATGAGAAAGTAAAGTCTATTGATCAGAGGCTTCAGGTGTCAGATAAAACCATGGCCGCTATTTTTGCAGCAGAGAGAAAAATAAATGATACTGGATCAGCTGTCAGAACAAGAAGGCATGGCATCTCCTCTCTAAACAAAAACAGTACCTTCTGATTTTCTACTTTGCAGTCAGTAATATATTGTTTTTCATAATACTTAAGCTATGTCGATGCAATCCCCACCTGGTAGATTATGCAACGTGAATGGAATATCCTTTATGAACACATCTTTTAGTTACTGCACTATTTCTTAATTACGTAACACACTTTTGTTTTATTTGCATCACATTTGTGGCCTTTGGAGCAGTAACTATTATGCATCAAGTCATAGACATGATTAATGTTTTATTAATAGCCCAAAAAAATACAATAATTCAAGATAGTTGGTGGTTGATGCTGTGATTCTAATTTGTTGTCCCTCAGCTTTCTGCAAGAGCTCAGAACTCTTTACTCAAGTTCTTACCTAGCACTTATCTTTTGTGGAAGAGTTTAGCCTATATGAGATTTGCTTTTGACAAAAAGCTATATGAAACATTTTTTAACTTCTAAATGTCTAGATCATCATGTTTTTTCCTTGGAGAGCAATTATTTCATTAATTGCTTTAGCATAACTTCATCTAATGAATTTCAGTTCTGATGTCGATCATCAGTTTCTTTATGCAATCTGTATGTAATGTATCACTGGTTTGGGTTGGAGTCCAACTTCTTATCTTTTCTATAAGTGCTAATTAAAGTTGTTAACGACATAGATGCAAAGGTGACATTTCAATTTTGGTTCTGGACAGATATGTGACCGCAGGAACAACTTGGCTGAATGGTGCATTTAACAAGGTCACAAAAGCTGGATGGGTGGCTGGTATAAGAACTAGAGAAAAGTTTAATCTAGCTGTGTCAAACTTGACAGGCAAGGTGAGCCTTTTGATGGTAGCATTATTGCTATTAATGTCAAGTATTGGCATTTTGCATTCTCTTAATCATAATAGTGGTCTGATTGGCTTGTAAGTATAATACGATTTCTTGAATGCAGGAATCACCAATTGCTGTGTAAACCAGAAATTACATCTGCCAAAGATTGTTAGATCTTCTGTAAAGAGTGCATATTTCAACCACATCGCTCTAATCATCAAAACTGTAAATGGATCAAGAGTTTGGAATTGTAGGCTGTTATAGGATGGAACAAGCTTGTTTGACGTTTGCTTATACGAATTCGTCTTTGGTTTGATGTGTGGTTAGTGTTGATTCAATATTTTTCTCTTTTCCGATTCTTTGATTCTTAGAACAGTCTGCCTGTTGGTTCCATGTAACTTTGCATTTTGTCACATTTGTTTCAATTCAAAGAAATTAAATTTGTGACAGAATGAGATTATTTCTTCCTGTCCACTGTCCAGGACTTCATTTTGTTCTCATTTATCTATCTATATCTCTTGATCTATTATTGAGACTGGTATAATTTTGGATGCACAACATCAAACATTTTATTCATACACTCTTAGTCCCAAAATCTAGAATATGGAAGAGGTGGTCCCAAAGCGAGGCCAAACACTTTACTGGTCTTTTTGATCATAGAATTGAACTTAGGTCTTTCCCGGATCTGATGTGTATTTCCTTGCCCATGTCAAAAATCTTGTACGAGGCAGCCCATACATGTAGCGCAGCTACACATAAAACTGACATAAGTAGATCTGGAAAGCAAAATAGGTTGTAGGAAACCAAAGTAGAAACTACTGGTAACATGTTATGATTTAACAGCTCTGGTGGTAGTAAGTTTGATTAGCTGGGAGTGGTTTGATTAGCTGGGAGTGGCACGAGAGATCAGAGGTTTGAATTCTCTTGACATTAAGCTTGGTAGGAGTTTGGTTTATATCATCGTGTGATGTGTGCAATGGAATTTCCTGACTGTTGACAATCTCAATTTTCTGCAATTTCATATATGGTAAAAAGATTCCTTCTAGACAGAAATATAGACCTTCTATGCTATTTGTATTTGTATTTGTTTCATGATTCTGACAGTCTGCTGACAGCACAGCCTTTTCAGTAACAGGCAAAAGAATATGCTAATATATATCCCTGTCCCATTACTTAATTAGGTAATATTAAAATTAATAACCTTTTTATTTACCCTGCCTGTTTGGGATGTCAGAGATAGCTGCTCCCCTAATCTTGGCTTCTACCTTCAGCCATGTGCATGTGAGATGACACAGCTCCTACTTGTGCTTGTCCTTCGCCTTCATCCAAGATGCTTTAGTCGATGTTACAGACGAAGTTTTTTTGCTGAGAAGTGATTTAAGTTTCTTGTTTCGTGTTGAGGTGTTTTGCTTTAATTGTTAAGAAAATATTAATTAAATAATAGATAAATTTACAAGAAAATTAGGATTATTAACCACTTTCTTATTTTTTACAATAATCTACAATAAAAATACAATATTTTCAAATAGATTTTTAATAAATAATAGTAAACAATGATAGGCGATATAATAATGTAATTAATTCTCCATTTCAGTTTTACTCATGAAGCATTAAAAAAATTTGTTACTTGTATAATTATATTTTATAAATTACGTGGTATCATGTATGTGCAATTGTGTTTTATAAAAAAAAACACATTCTTCATTGATGAATAAGACAACATAATCACTTCTTTTTTTCAGTTCTAAATTTCTGTTTCTATTTTTTTTTTCCAGTTGATGATGGATGAATTTTGATCAAAGTCAAAATTGTTAGCCTTCCAGACGTCAAAATTCAATTAGAAAAAGGGATGGTAATTTTTTTTTCTTTTGATTATTATTTAAAAAATTTTAATTAATGAGTATTCTTAAACAATTATTAAAATTTTATATTTAATAATTTATATTTTTTAATATATTAAAATTTATTATTAATTATTATATTAAATATTAAAATTATTATAAATAATAAATATAAAAAATGTTAGCAAGCGTTCATGGTTAACAAAATTCTTTTACTTATTATAAAAGTAGGACTGGTTGGATTAAAATTGGTAAGCAAACTCATCAACAGCTTTGGCTTCATCAATCCTATCATCGTATGTTTTATTTTGATATCAGTCCAACTTTCTCCTCTGGGCCCACTCTATTCATTTAAGGGTTGGATCCAGCTAGTCATATATATATATTTTTTTCCCAATCCCTCTAAGGGCCCAACATTCCACTATTCTCTCCTTTAACAAAATGGGTTAATGACAATCCGGTCCCTATTTTTTATTATTATTGTTATTATTATTTTTTTTATGTGTGAATGTGTCCATACTCTCAATATTTAGAATGACTAGTGTTGGTATGATATGACCTTTCTACTTGAAACAATTTTTTTTTAAAAGATTTTTTTAAAAGAATTTTGCTCTGTGTATTGTTTGTTTATAGCTAAAAAAGAATTTATTAAAAATAAATAGAGATCTTTTATAAAATTAAATTTTAAAATTTTCAACTTTTTTAGTAAAATAATTATTTTTAAAAAATTATTTTGTTTTAAAAATTTATTTCGTTTATCTCAATATAACCTTAATGAGATAATTAAATAATCTTAACAAGTAAATAATAATAATTATATTTTATTAAAAATATATTATTTTGTAAAAGCTCTACTTATACAATACCTATTTGAGAAAAAAATAATGCTATTCATTTTCCAATATATTTCAGATAAGGCAAAATCCATCATAAGATGGAGAGTCATGATCATAACATAATACATAATTTTGAAAATTATATGAATTCATCGATCAATAAATATTTATAAATTTATTATCACCTCATTTCATTTCATTTCATATATATTTAGGAATAAAAAATTTGAGATGAGTAATATTATTATTATTATTTAAGAAAACTACTTAAAAAGTGATACAAAGTTGCATTTTATTTTTAATAGCCCAAATTCTCAAATGTAATTTACTCTTGTAAATGAAATTAAGAACACTTATTATCAGAATTAATAAGTACAGATCCAGACGTTCTTCTCTACTTTTTAAAAACTTATGTTTGTCTTGTCCTCATCTCCATCTCCTTCATACGTAAAAACAAAAAAATAAATTAAATAGAATTAAAAAAACATAAAGTAAACGCACCGGTTTCACCTTTCGTCTCATGCACCACTCTGATCATACTGATCCTGACCTGCTCGTTCTTTCCATCTGTTTCTTCCCTTAATCAACGTGCAAAATTCGAATTTACTAAAACACCCTTCCTTTAATTCTCCATAAAAGGGAGGAGCTCAAGTAGAAGGTTAGGATATTCTTGTATTTCAACATTCCATCTTCGATTCTGACGCATCGAAACAAAGCTTCGGCGACGTTTTGGAACCGACGCATTTCTATTCTCTCTTAAATCTAACCTCATCTTTTAAAAGCCCCTTATCTTCTTTCGGAAATTTCACTAGCTCCGAAGTTAGCGGGATCTCCGATCAGATGCTCTGACTGCAGTCCGATGGCGGTCGGGGCAATGGCGACGGCTGCTGGGGCAGCGGTGCTACTTTACTTTGTGCTCAGCCGAAGAGTAGCTGAGAAAGACGCGGAGGATTCTGACAAAAGCGGAGATTCATCAAAATCGAGCAGATCCGTGAAGAGACGGATTGTTAGACGGCCAGCTCAGGCCCCTGCCACGTGGATAGAGACTATCACTACCTTGTCTGAAACGCTGCGTTTCACTTACTCCGAGACTCTGGGAAAATGGCCGATTTCTGACTTGGCTTTCGGCATCAATTATCTCATGCGAAAACATGTGAGTGGTTTTGAAGGACTTCTTTATTTGTTAGTTCAGATTTTGTGTTTTATGACCTTCTTCAGCTAAAAATATGTTTTTTCAAATGAAAATGTGTAAGCTTTTGGGATTTTTATGTTTCCTGTACAGATTGTTGATTTTGAGTTCATGAAATGCTACCAGTTAACCGGTTTGTTTTATGCTGTGATAAAACCATTTTTTCAAGAATTTTCCATCAATAGCTGCTTCAAAGTCGGTAATCTTGCTTTTGATACTAGTTTGCCTGCGGTAAATGTCAAGATTTTCTTTTCTATTTGCAAGCTTATGAATCCTTGTGTGGTCTTTGCTTTTCTTAGTGTGGGTTGTTCTTTAGTAAAGTGTTGTTCTATTGCAGGGTAACTTACATGTCGCAAGTGTATATGCTGGAAGCGAAAGCATAAAACTAAAAGGCCCAGAAGTTATCGCAGAATTGAACACCTTATTGAGATTGTTGACCTTATGCATGCTCTTCTCAAAGAAGCCATTTCCGGTGTTTTTAGAGTCTGCTGGTTACTCTCAAGAAGAAGTTCTCCTACAAAAGCCAAAAGCAGGGGTAGGTCAATATATGTGCCTTTTGTTTTTAGTGTCGCTATCCGAACACAGTTTATTTTAACTCCTCTTCTCGGAATAGATCTGCTTTATCTTTTATGTGCGCACGGTAGCTTGAAATATTGGACATATAGCTGAATGTCGCACTTTTCCGGAAATACTAGGGACTGGTGTCACTAATTCCAATGAACTTCAATTATAAATTTTTTAATTTTATGTTACCAAACACAGTAACAGTAATTTTTTTACACTAAGCTTGGATAAGTGATAAAGAAACTTGTATGTTTTTTTAACCTCAATGTTGTTAAGAAATGTTTCCGAAACTTTCGGTAAGATGGTAATGTTTGTACATACAAAAGGAAGCTATATGTTCATATGATTTCTGTGGTTTTATTGTCTTTCTTGTGAAGAGCTATGTCAGCTATTATATATTGTTAATTGTTTGTAAGGTGAATTGTCTAATCCTGTTTTATTTGATTTTCAAGAATACTATTGAGTGATGTTTTAATTTTCACAACAATGATTGCAGCTGCTGAAGCCTGCTTTCACAATTATACGTGATGAAAATGCAAAATGTTTACTTCTTTTGATTCGTGGTACTCATAGCATCAAAGATACACTAACAGCAGCAACTGGTGCAGTGGTCCCGTTTCACCATTCAGTTTTACATGATGGGGGGATAAGCAATTTGGTTTTAGGATATGCGCACTGTGGAATGGTTGCTGCTGCTTGTTGGATAGCAAAGCTCAGTACTCCTTGCCTGGTCCAAGCTCTTCGTGAATATCCTGACTACAACATTAAGGTAATTGATATGCATCTTCCTGGAGTTCATCTTGTTTTATTATGATTCTGGTGGTGCTTTTATGCTCTTTAAAATCTGCACGATTGAGATTACCATCTCCCAAAAATGAATCGAGTGGAGTTTGAATGCAAATTAATGAGTATAATTTGGCATTGTATGTTAGATTGCAAAAAAAAGTTTCAACATATACAGCAGGGTTAGATTGCAAAAAAAAAATTTCAACCTATGGAGGGTTCTCTTGCTGAAGTGTATACCAAATACTTGTTTGTTTCTTGTTGATCTGGTAATGCAGGTATTTTTTCTCGTGGAAATTGCTCTAGGTGATCTTATTGTTGCCATAAAAAATTTATACGATAAATTTCAGTTCTTTTCCACATATTTTTCGTTTACTGAAACCTCTTGTTACCTAGATTCTTATCTGTCCTGTTGTCAACTTTGAAAATATTGTCAACAAATGCAATATACCTGGTAGTTAGTACTTCATTATCATCATGTTTCTTGATATTCGCTTTGACCACTTAAAGATGTAATTGTGTATTGAAAAATTATATCTATCAGTCCTCTCTCGGAGTAAGAATTTTTTCTTGAAAACGATTTATTATATTGTTATAATGAGGTTGGCGGTTCTTTCTCTATTAACATAAAGTTGGGGAAAATGCTTTAGGATAAATTGGTGATTGTACAGAATTATTGTTAAGAACTTTCTTATTATCTGTTGTATACTCAAACGACTAACACTTCATTTTTATATCCAGATTGTTGGGCATTCTCTGGGTGGTGGTACTGCTGCACTGCTAACATATATTCTACGGGAACAGAAAGAGTTCTCCTCTTGCACTTGTTTGACGTTTGCACCAGGTAAGTAGTGCTTTGCTTGTCTTTTTTTGTCCCATATATGTACATTCTTTGTATATGTGTTAATCCTGCTTCAGCAATGATATGCTATGTCTAAATGCTTGAAATGCTGTTTTGTAGCTGCGTGTATGACTTGGGATTTGGCAGAATCAGGCGAGCACTTTATTACTACTCTCATAAATGGCTCTGATCTAGTGCCTACCTTCTCAGCTGCTTCTGTTGATGATCTTCGTTCTGAGGTGCTGGATTTGTTTCTCCTGACTGAAAATTAATCTATATATTCTATGTACCATTGATTGTTAACATTCACGTTGTAACATCCAGGCTTATTGTTAAAGTAATATCCTAATCCTTATTTTGAACTCCTTGTGATCAGGTCACAGCATCATCTTGGTTAAATGATTTGAGGGATCAAGTTGAACGTACAAGGGTATTAAATGTTGTTTATCGCTCAGCAACTGCTTTGGGCTCTCGTTTACCTTCTATAGCTAGTGCCAGAGCCAGGGTTGTTGGTGCTGGTGCTCTTCTGCGACCTGTCTCCAACAGTACTCAGGTAACATTTATGTCACATATCCAGTAACAGTTAAACTTTCCTATCCCAGATCTAGAATTTTACTGTGAAATATTGAATGTCAGCAGAACAGTTATGATAATTTCAATCTTCTTTAGTAGTTGACTTGTTCAAGTAAATTACTGTAAAATATTGAATTTTTCACGTGGTTTTTCTCCCCTCTTCCTTCCAGTGGATGCTCCTATTTTAAGACAATGTCAGGTGATTTTTGCTTGGTAAATTTCAGGTTGTAATGAAACGTGCAAGGAATGTTGCTGAAGCTGTTGTCAAAACTCGTTCATCTTTGTCATCATGGTCTTGCATGGGTCCTCGCCGACGTGCTGTAGGTCCATTGTTAAACTCTAAAGTAGAGGATGGTCCTGAAGCTCCTCTCAAACTTGAAACTTGTTCTGAACCTCACCTGGCTACGGTGGTAACAAATGACCTTTTGCAAACTGAGGTAGAATATCATTCTTCAAGTAGTGGATCTGGACATGATGATACAGATGAAGATGAGCTGCTCATTTCAGAGGATGGGGTCATGAATAGATCCTCTGTGGAGGGTATTACGGAAGGTGAGTTGTGGTATGAATTGCAGAAGGAACTTAAGAGGCAGGATAACGAAGGGAATGTTCAAGTGCAGGAGGAAGAAGAAGCCGCAATAAAAGAAATTACGGAGGAAGAGAATGTCCTAGCCGAAGCATCAGAAAGTAAAACCCCAATTTCTTCATCAGATGTTACAGAAAGCCAACATTTCTATCCGCCTGGCAGAATCATGCATATTGTCTCTATACCTTCCTCTGATACTGCTAATTTGGATGGAGATGCGCCAATTGAGGAACAAGTCGGTATATACCAGACGCCAAGGAAACTGTACAGTAAAATCCATCTTTCAAGAACGATGATTAATGACCATTATATGCCCATGTATAGGAAGATGATAGAACTGTTAATCAGACAACTGGAGAACGAAGAAGCTTGCAATCGTGTAATATTACAAGGTTAGAAGATTAGATAATGGCACAGAAATAATTATGCTACCGATTTGAGTGATATATGATACAATCAACTAATTATGTTACCAATTTGAGTGATCTATGATGCATGTTTGTATCGGCTTTGACAAAGAGGCAATTCTTGGGTCCAAGATTGGATGATAGTTAATGACTGTTAGAAGCATTAGCACCATGCTTCGTACGGTAGAAAGCGGGTTGGGTTTTGGATAATTTTTTAAATGTTTAAAAATTATTTTTTATTCCTCTAAAAAAAGATTTTAACCAAAGTTATTTAATATAATAAATAAAATAATTTTTTATTAAAATTATCGTAAAAAATATT
>JAVXUL010000009.1:14027566-14044539 GCA_035590515.1 Trichilia minutiflora
AATATTAAAAATATAATATTTAATAATTACTTTAAGTAATATAGTCGTTAGCAAAATTTTTATTTAAAATATGATCAACAGTAAAAATATTGGTTCATTAATGATGAATTAAATAAACACTCGTGCATGAGTGACGTTTTCAAGTGAAGGTGTTTTCCATCAAAGTCACCGTTTGGACTTTGTCTTATGTACAGCAAAAGGCTTCCTTTCTCTCATGACTCGTCAAGCCAAATTTGCAAAACTTGCCAATCAAAAAACAGAAATGTCATCACTGCATTGTCATAAGCTGACGTGCCACTCGTTGGATAGGTCGCTCTGTGGACAATTTCACGATAATACGGTAAACATTACAATTAATGGACTACAAGAATCAAGGCCGTCCAATCGGCGAATATGCTATTAATGGACGCACAGTACACTTCGAGATACACGTGCACTGCAGTAATTAAAACAAAAATTAATTTTAATCATAACCTTCAAATTACAAGAATTTAATACACATTAATAAACAAATTTTATATGTTAAATAATTATTTATAAAAAAATTTATTAATTTAACATTGTGAATGTCTTTCGTTATATTCTATATAGAAAAATTTATTAATTTAAATATTGTGAATGTCGTTTCGTTATATTCTATATTGCAATTAAAAAAGTAAAATAAATATAATATAAAATTACATATTTAAATAAATAAATAAATATATAAATTCAATTTTTGACCTTCAATCAGTTAAGCTGCGTTGAATTCGGCTTTTTAGATTTTCAACTGAAAACAAAAGACCACGAACGCCCGACCCGAAAGACGTGGAGTAGCTTCCAGCTACCAATCACAAAAGGGGAAATAAAATGTCAAAACAACCTTTCAAATAACATCATGATCCTTATTTGTTACATTTTCTCAAATAAATATACATTCTCCGTTCATAACAAATAGGTCCCTGGCGATAACGCTGTCCATCGGATAAATAAAATTTGACCCTTAAATATTAAATTTGGAATTAAATCATCACTATCTACCATGTACTGTTATATAGGAGTTGATAGAGAAGAGTATTTTTGCCATTTCGAAAAGAATTATGGGCTTATTTGTTTAAGGTATGTATTTATTTAAGAAATTATAAGATATCAACAATTTTTGCTTTAATTGTACTTCTAGATCTTCTCACCCCTCTTTCTCTTCTAACCGTTCACCACGTGTCACGAACTTTAACACCTGTTTACGTATTCCTGAGACAACTCGGAGCAAACTCCGAATCCCAGCAAGGTCATTTTGGTCACACAAAATTTAAAATTCCAATAATGCCCTTCGGTTTGAAAAGTTCGGTTTCTCTCTCTTTGCGCTTATGTCTTTGGTGTGGCCAGCATATTCCTTTGTAGGTTCGATTCTGTTTTGTAACAGAAATCATTTGCTTGTATTTTCCTTAAGAATCTTATTGTTTCCAGTTCATGTAATTCTCTTGAGTTTTCATTCTCATATTATCAGAAAGAAAATTATCAGGTAATGTGCAAATTATTTAACTCTCATGGGGTTTGCTGCATTTTTGCTTGTTTGTGTAGGTTTTGTGTTCTAGAATTTATTTTCATGTATTCTATATTGTTCCCTGTTTTCTAAATTGGGAATTTCTTAGTTTCTGATAAGTTTGGTGTGTTTTAAAAGCTATCATTTTTTGGTGGGCAGGTGTTGTATACTTGTTTTGTATGATTGTTTTATTGTTTTTTCTGCTGAAATTTTGTTATTTGATGTAGTGGGTGTGGTTTAATATCAATTCTGTATTTGGGTAGTTGAGATTAATGCTTGATCTCATGGTTTAGATAATAAAATCTCTGTTTTTCAATCATTTTGGTGTTCAATCGTGGTTTTAAAGCTATAAAAATTTTTTGGTCTTCATTTTCGTGGAAACTATTGAGTAATATCTGGTGTGCAGTTGTTTATTTGTGATGTCTTCAATCCTTGGCATGACCTTCTTGGGCTCTTATTGGGGTCTAGGAATGAATTAGATCAGCCAATGATTGCCGCTTTCTTTCATATAATTTATATCGAAATTCAGTTTGTGATCAAGCATGGTTCATTGACTTCTTTGTTTCTTGGTGTTCTGTGTGAAGCATTATCAATCATGGAATTTCTACTTTGTTTTGCGTTATAATTTTCTTGGATTGTATGCATTGGTGCCCATAATTACTGTTTCTGTTTACTTGGTGAAATGTGTAAATTTCTTTATCGCTTATGTTTTACGGTAAAGTTAGAAGTCAGTCGTGCTTGGTGTATTAGGAAAGTGGCCTCATTTGCAATGCGTAAAGAATTTACTGGTTAATATTGAAGTTATGCCTATTTGACTTATGGGCATTTTAAGATCATCTTAGTCACACTGATCTGGAATCAGTTAGACATTTTGTGTGATTGATATTGCTACTGAAACTTTGTAGTATTGTTCTTATGATCTTGATTTTGATTGAAGAACCACTTCTGTTTTTGCACCTTGTGGGCATCTGATTCAAAGCTTCCAACCTATTCTTTTTTTTTTCTTTTTTGTGGTTTCACTGAAGGAAAGAAAAGGGGCCCGTCCATTCTCTTTTTAGATGATCTTTTTTTCTTTCTTTCTCTGTTTTACTGGTGAATCGAGTTTTCCCTTCTCCTTTTGGTGTTTGTTTGTATTGTGCAGTGCTTGTTTATGTTATATTTGACAACTATTACATTTGTTTTTCTGGAATATTTTATTGACACAAACTCTCAATGCAGTGTGTTTCTTTGTTTGTTTACTGGAGATCGCTGTATATTCCATGAACTTTTGGGATTTCTAAGTGGTGCAGGAATTGGTTTGCATCCATTGTAAGGATAGTGCTGACGATGGTGTGGTAACATTTTTTTTAATTAATCCTAATTCCAATGGCCTTCCTTTTGAGTGTTTTTTGATGGCAATACCTACTACAACATGGACTAGACACAATCGACCTTTTCAAGGGTTCTAGCTGCTTGCTATTAGTTTGCCTGGACTAACTTCTTAAAAGGACCATGGTGATTTTGGCTGTTGATATTAAATAGTGAAGTTATATATATATTTATATATATTGTCAAGCAGTACCTGTCAGTTCATAAAATTCAAGTAAAAAGTTTGGACCTTAAAGCGTGCTGGTTGATTATCATCTTAATATATACAAGCATGGAGGTGTTAGTTTCACCTCAAGGACAGAAGCAGACTCTACAATCAACTGCTCGCAAATTTTCACTTGGAGGATTTCAGAAAGATCTGTGTCTTGTTGTGCGGGAAGGGTCTTTGGCTGATGTAGAATCAGCATTAGCACTGCTGAAGAAGAATGGAGGCAATATTAATTCCAGGAACACATTTGGTTTGACTCCGCTTCATATTGCAATTTGGAGAAATAACATTCCCATTGTTAGAAGGCTTCTTGCAGCTGGTGCTGACCCTGATGCTAGGGTGTGTTACTTTTCCTTATTCTTAGTTCATATAAATGACCCAATTCAAGTGGATATTTGTCATTTTTTTCATTTACATTTGCATATATGCTCCTGATTCTTCATTTTGCTGTAAATTTGATTACTTGGATAAACTTTTGTTGCCTAAGTTCATGCACACAAACAATGCACTATAGTTATGATATCTTTTTAAACAAGGTTGCAGATGTGTCAGTCTGAGGCTGAATTTATCTCTTTTCTGGGAACTCCTTTCTGCTGAAATTACGCTGCAAGTCACTAGACTTTCGTGGAAACCCTTGCCAATAGTATTATACAGAATTGGTCTCATATATTAACTGGTGCATGAAATGCTGAAATACACAATTTACTCTCTTCATCCCTAATCGTTGTGCAGATTTCATACCTTTTTTTATGGTTTCTAAAATTAAAATGTTCAAGGAGAAAATTTACCTACAAATATATCATGAAATCAGTTGCCTGTTGATCATTGTTTATAATCTTAGAAGCTTGATATATTTAGTAGATTTTAGGTTAAAAAGTAATACATCCTCTCATTAGTTGGAAAAAGAAAAATCATCCCTTAAGTGATGATTCAGATTTTGGCACAAGAGACTGAATGAAAGCACAAAAGAAAATGAATAATATAACACATATAGTATATTGGTTAAATTTAATGTGTGTAGTGGACATCTTCAGTTCAGTCAGGAGCGAACTTTTATTCTATACAAGTTGACGATACTGGTTTAATGATGACCTAAGAGAATTGTTAAAATAAAATCAGAGTATAGATAATTTAATAAAGATGAGATGATAGGGTTAGATTGAATGGATTTACTGGATTGGTATTTAATTTAAGAGGACAATATTGAAAGTTCATATTGGGGGCAATTTTTCATCATCTGTTGATTTCTGTTGTGTCCTGTATATTGGATTTATATTCATCTCAAAGGATCCTTATAGGAAAGATCTATAACCACTAGTGAGCTCTAATTTTTGCGTAAATGGATAAGTTTGCAATCAATAAGTAATTATTTAAATATTTGTACTAAATTTTTTCTTGGAACAAAACCACTTTTACATGCATCTACTATGAAGGAGATGGACTTTAGTTTGACTGGCGCATAGAGTGCCTCATTTTCATTCTTTGCAAATGCTGAGAATGAACTAGTGTTTCTGTTTTGCATGATCTTCACATTGTTCATTTTCAGGATGGAGAATCAGGATGGAGCAGCCTTCACAGAGCCCTTCACTTTGGTCATCTTGCAGTAGCAAGTGTCCTCCTACAGTCTGGAGCTTCTGTTACTCTGGAGGACTGCAAATCCCGAACCCCAGTTGATCTTCTATCTGGTCCTGTGATGCAGGCTGTTGGAAGTGGGCCTAATTCGGGTAACTTCTGCTATGTTTTTGTGATAGATGAGGGTCTTATTGTTGGTGCAAAGTAACTGAAATAATGTTCAAGTATAACTGGAGTTCTTATCTGTCTCTTCAGTTGCCACTGAGATTTTTAGCTGGGGAAGTGGTGCAAACTATCAACTTGGGACCGGAAATGCACACATACAAAAGTTACCATGCAAAGTGGACTCACTTCATGGCTCCGATATCAAGTTGATTTCTGCAGCAAAGTTCCACAGTGTAGCGGTTACTAGTCGTGGCGAAGTTTACACCTGGGGGTTTGGGAGAGGAGGTCGTCTTGGACACCCTGACTTTGATATCCACAGGTACAAACTTTTGATATTGCATCAGTATGTATGTGGTACAGCCAATACCCTTTTACAAAATATGCGTAGATTTGTCCTAAGCTAGTAGGGTTAACCTTTGCATGTTTGCTTAACTTTTAATAATGATGAAAAATTAAGAAAAAATATAATGTTGGCTATGGAAAAATGCAAAAGCTATTTTACTTTGTTACCATACTTCAGGCTTTTTCCTTTAATGTAAATGTTTTTGGTTAAGATTTTGTGAATCAACAATCAGGCGTGCTTTTTTTTATTCTTTTCAGTGGCCAAGCTGCAGTTATAACTCCTCGTCAGGTGACTTCTGGTTTAGGGTCCCGCCGGGTGAAGACAATTGCTGCTGCTAAGCATCACACCGTTCTTGCTACAGAGGGTGGGGAAGTTTTCACCTGGGGATCTAATAGAGGTATAACTGATGGGGTGTTTAGGAGTTTGTGAATGTGAAATCTTCCAACCAGATAATATGGTTGCAATTGATATGAAGTCCAGCTCAGCTCTGTGATATGATATAATTCCCAATCATTTGCCCTTTATGCATTTGTCAGAACGTAAAAGACACTGATATGCCTTTTGTTTATGGACTCATGTTTAAAATATAAGCCCAGGATGTGTTTTGGCATTTTTGATTGCTGAATGCAGAATTCCATTATATCATGCAGAGGGTCAGCTTGGCTACACATCCGTAGATACTCAACCCACACCTCGTAGAGTGAGTTCTCTTAAGTCAAAAATTGTAGCTGTTGCTGCAGCAAACAAACATACTGCTGTAGTTTCCGAGTCTGGTGAAGTTTTTACTTGGGGATGCAATAGGGAGGGTCAGCTTGGGTATGGTACTTCTAATTCAGCATCAAATTACACTCCAAGAGTGGTTGAGTGTCTGAAAGGCAAGGTCCTAGCAGGAGTTGCAGCAGCAAAATATCACACAATTGTATTAGGAGTTGATGGAGAGGTATATATAACTAAATTTGCATCTATTGAGCACATCATTATCTCATTTATGCCTTAAGTCAAAGTTGTTCCATATCCTTTTTGTTTGTAGGTTGATGTATGAATACTTTTTTGCCTTTTGCTCTAACAAGGGCCAAATTCCATATTACTGTGCATGCCAGGTCTACACATGGGGTCACCGTCTTGTCACACCAAAGCGTGTTATCGTTGCTGGAAATTTGAAGAAAAGTGGGAACATCCCTTTGAAGATCTATCACATGAAACGACTTCATGTGGTCGCTATAGCTGCAGGGATGGTCCATAGTGTGGCATTGACCGATGATGGTGCATTATTTTATTGGGCTTCTTCTGATCCCGATTTTAGATGCCAACAGGTTTCCTTCAACTATACTTTGCATCTATTTTACCTTGGGTTACTTTTTGTCCCTCCAGCCGTTATTAATTTTTGCCCCTCCCTCCCAACTGTTGTAGTTATATTCCATGTGTGGAAGTAATCTGGTCAGCATTTCTGCTGGAAAATACTGGACTGCTGCAGTTACAGCTACAGGTGATGTTTACATGTGGGATGGGAAGAAATCCAAGGAAAATCCACCACTTGTTACTCGGTTACATGGTGTAAAGAGGGCTACCTCTGTCTCTGTTGGTGAAACACATTTATTGATTGTTGGATCTCTTTATCATCCCATCTATCCTCCCAATGCAGCAAAGAATTCTCAGAAACTGAAGTTAAATGTTAGGAATGACCTAGAGGATTTTGATGAAGATTTTATGTTTAATGACATGGAGTCCAATAATATATTGCCAACTATAGAAAAAGATAATTCTGATTGCAGACCAGTACCAAGCTTGAAAAGCCTTTGTCAAAAAGTGGCAGCAGAGTGTATGGTGGAACCAAGGAATGCTTTACAACTACTTGAAATTGCAGATGCTCTTGGAGCAGATGACTTGAGGAAGCACTGTGAGGTATTATTCCTGTGACAATAACTTGTGACGGAAATTTTTCAAAATTCTGATTTCAACATTTGATTTGTGCTTTTGAGTTTCTGCTTCTATTATGCAGAATCTAACAAGTTATGTATTTTTCCTAACATGATAGGAGTCAATAAATGCATCTTTCCACATAATGTTTCAATTTTCTGATAGTGAAACTATCATGTTGTCTTGTGTGCAGGATATTGCTATTCGCAACCTTGACTATATTTTAACATTCTCATCACATTCTTTTGCTAGTGCATCCCTGGATATTCTAGCTAACCTTGAGAAATTGTTGGACCTGAGATCATCTGAATCATGGAGTTATCGTCGGCTCCCAACACCAACTGCTACTTTTCCTGTTATCACCAATAGTGAAGAGGAAGATACTGAGAGTGAGGTTCTAAAGACTCGTGACAACCATATGAAAAAGTCTGCCTCGCGAAACGAAGGAGACACAAGATTAGACTCCTTACCCCAGCCCAAAGATGATCCTAACCAAGGCATAAGCAAACAGGTTCGATCTTTGCGGAAAAAGTTGCAGCAGATTGACATGCTTGAGGTGAAACAGAGCAACGGTTATATCCTCGATGACCAGCAAATTGCAAAGCTTCAAACAAAGATTGCTCTTGAGAATTTTCTTGCTGAACTTGGTGTTCCAATTGAGTCACCACAGGCGATAACATCATCTGTAGCCCTGCCAGAAGGAAGAGGGAATAAAAAGGCTGGGGCATCACGGAAACATAGGAAAAAGAGCAAACAGAAGGCTGGACAAGTGGATACAGTGTCTGGTTGTAGTGTACCAGATGTAGTTTCAAACCCAGTAAAGGATTTCTTTGACATTAGAATATCAGAAATTTCCAAGAATAAGGTTAGGTTCCTTTAATTTTCATTGTACTCTACCTACCATGATCTAATTGGATGCACTAATCTTCATGTATGATTGAATATAGTATATTAGTGTGTCATTCACGTGGTACACAATATTTGCTGTTGTTAAGAGTAAATTCTTAGCATTTGTGGCCATGGTGAAGGTCTCCTATGATGCTCCTTTTAGGCCACATTTGCCTTCAGTAAACATCAATGTACACATTTGTGCAGGACTTTTGAGTACACCAGAATGGCCCTCCAACTTGGAGGAGCCTTTGTGTTGGAAATCATTGTTTCGCATTATCTATCTAGTGTCCCCTTTGTGCTTTTGATTTGACTATTGCTTCATCGTTCCTCTACAAAGTAGTACAAAATCAGAAACATAAACAATGAATGACATACATTATTCATTTGTTGATTCTTTGAATTGTGACATTTTGTAGGAGGAAGATTCCAGGCCCGAAGGAACTGTGGCTATTGAATACTCCGAACAGTCCACTTTCTTGGTTCAGAAGAAAGACAATGGAGACTCACGGAAGAATAATTGTTCTTCACAGACAGTTACCAAGAAGAAGAATAAAAGTAAAAAGGGTGGGCTCTCTATGTTCCTCAGTGGTGCTCTTGATGATACCCCAAAAGATGTTGCTCCCCCTCCACCACCTCCAAAAAGGGAGGGTCCTGTATGGGGCGGGACTAAAGTTTCTAAAGGACCTGCTTCGCTTCGTGAAATTCAGGATGAGCAGAGCAAAATCAAAGTGAACCAACCTACTAGAAACAAAGATGAGTTTGAAGATCTTTCTACGGGTAGAAATGAAGGAAAAGTCCTACTGAGTTCCTTCTTGACTTCGAAGCCAATTCCTGTGGTCTCATCTCGATCACAGCAGGCATCTGATGGAGAAAAGGGCACACCTCCTTGGGCTGCTTCTGGGACACCACCCAATCTCTCTCGGCCATCTCTTAGGGATATCCAGATGCAACAGGCATGCAAACTTGCACCCCTTTCTCTTTTTCGACCTCAGTATTCTGTTCAAGTTGGAACTTTTAAGCTGATTTCTTAACGTGGGATATTGGCTTAGTGATACATTTTTCCTTAGGCTAATAATGTTTTCATCTATTCAAAATGTCGTTCTTTTAATTAATTTTTGTTCCAATTTACTAATATCATACCTTTGTTATTAACAGGGAAAACAACATTGTATCTCCCAAAGTCCCAAAACAAGAACAGCTGGATTCTCGTTAACTTCAAGTCAGGGCTCCCCATCAGAATCTCCTGGAATAAACCGCTGGTTCAAACCGGAGGTTGAAACACCCTCGTCAATTCGATCAATTCAGATCGAGGAGAAGGCTATGAAGGACCTGAAACGTTTCTACAGCAGTGTAAAGATAGCTCGAAACCAATCTTGGAACAAGATCAAATGATATTTGTTCAGTGAGATGACAATTGATGCTCTTCTTTGTTACTTTGCGGTGCTGTAAATTGAACTGTATAAATGATCTTCCTGTATATTCCCTCAAAGGTTTAGAATAGTTTGTAGTTTCAGTTGTCAATAACCTTTTCATTATCTTATTCCCATGGAGTTGATTCTCTCTTTTAATAACAAAAATATCAATTTTTAGGATTTTAAAATTAAATGTGCAGTAATTACTATTGCTAATTCACAAAAATCCTCTTCTTTTTTATTTTTCTTGGTTCAGTTACAAATTTAACATTAACGAAAATTTTACATAAAATATATATATATATATATATATATAATTAAATTTAAATATTTCAATTTTTGTTAAACACACTTCGTATACTTATAATTTACTCTTTTCATTAACTTAACGAGTGTTTTCAATTGTTCAAATACCCAATGCCAAACATTGCGAGTGACAAATTTTGATTCACGAACCGTATATGTGGCCAAGCCATTAATGAACCACAATGTTGATCCTGTACATGCGTCGATCAAGAGATGGGTTGATGGACTTCGTACCCACAAAAAATCAATCATCCAAGTCCGAATAACAAAGAAAGTGGGCATGACCCACAAAGGAAGACTGGCTATTAGCAACTTGCCAAAACATAAATAGCCATTGATTTTGCATTGCAACAACCAAACCATGTAGTTGATCCAAAAACAGTAGACATGATTAGTCAAAAAAATTCATGTGGACAATGAGATCTTTTGCATTTTTCTCTTCTTTTGCTTTTAGCATAGAAAGTATCAAATATTATGCGTAAATGAGAGGGGAAAAGCAGAGAAAAGAATGCAAAATAAAAGAAAAGAGAGATTAGAAATATTGTGGACCCTTGTGGTTGAGGTTGAGTACGATACAATGCTTGGAAAGTGAGCTAAAGTAACAAATTAATCCAATTCCATGAACAACACATTTCTTTTTTTCTTTTTTCAAGGATTCATTCAATTATTTAGAGCTGATAAGCTCATGATGTAATTTTGTGATGTGTGAATAATATGTCTTATGTTGTCATTTGTATGTCATTATGATGAAGGAAATTCATTAGATGTATTGTCATTGACATGTCATTAATTATAATAATGTAAAGTGAATTCATTTTCATGGGTTAATAGTGCTAGATTGTGCTATATTACCTATAATTTGCAATCATATTGTAAATGTCTGGGCTTAATAATATAATAGATGTATTGTCCCTTTTGAACCTATAGTTCGTTACAAGTTTTTTTTTTAATTTTATTAAAAAAATGTATTTATATAATAAGAGAATCAAAAATTTATATTTTAGTTTAGAACATATACTATAAATTAAATGTATAAGCTTATCATTTTTTTATTATCCTCCATTTTAGAAATTTAAATGTTTACATAATTAAAAAAATAAAAAATTTATAATTTAGTCTAGATACGTGCATTTCCATTGATTATACGAGATGTAACATAAATTATAAATTTGATGGATAAGCTTATCATTTTTTTTTTAATTACACTAATATAATACAATATCATATTACAAAATGTTAAATATAAGTGAGAAAATGAAGACAAATATGATGATAAATTAAAATTTTTATTATATTATTATAACGTTTCACATATTCAAATTCCATTATACTTCCATATATAATGCAAAGAGAAATTAATAAATTTTTCTACCTAAACTTGGTGTGATGAAGAATGGATCTTTTAACCTCTTTTTATTTTTAATAGAAAAATGCAAAACCAACAAGAATATTCTCACGAAAATCATATGTTTTATTATTGAATATCAAAACCTTAACACTGTATGAGCAATATTAAGCACACGTCACAATAAAAATCACCTAACCTAAATTAGAATTCTTGGTCTCAAACTGTCACCAAATGTGCATTGTATTCCACCAACCGATCTCGTAACAAAGTCCTATTCTTTTATATCAATCCTGTCTGGATGAAGGTCACAAAATTCTGCGTGAACTAATAATTCCTACCTAGAAGTACACCTCGCAAGAATTCAGTGTAGCCTTTTCAAGTGGTAGCAGCCAGCAGGCATAACAACTTTCTTACTATATTATCATTAATATATATATATATATATATAAATGAGTTAAATAATCCTTACAATTAATTTTCAAATGCCATTATGGGATGATAATCATTTGGGGACTAGGGATCAATCAGGAGAATTACACTTGTAACTCCATGAATGATTTTACTCATTGCTTGTGCTATTGATAGTTTGTTCATAAAAAAATAAAGATCGAGACCATGCTAACATTATCTAGCAACCGTTTAAGCAATTGACAGTGATTTTTTTTTGAAATGGATCGAACTTTTTGATTTAAACATCGAGTAAAATCGATACTAAGGAAACCCAATATTTATAATTTAAGGTGTAGATCCTGCAGTATATCATCAGATAACAAGAACCTTGTACAATGCATAAAGAACATATGTATGTCTATAGTGGAAGCATGGACCCTTCACTCTCCCAAAAATGAAATAAACTAATTGACAATGGTATAATGGATTATATTATTGGGATTCCCCTAATGTAACTGCTTTTGACAACTTTAATGTTTCTTCAGAGAATATATACTCTCACTTCCCTCTCTCAAGCGTGTACATAAATTGTTATACAATATTAATTTGTAATACTCACAGGAAAATGAGTGCGTGCTCATATCATGCTTTGATTCGGGCGGTGAGCCCTTTTTTCTTTTGCTCGATTGAGATATTTATCTTTCATTGTTGTTATGGGATCCCTTGAATATATATCATAACTTTTATGGTCATAAAAATTAAAGAAGAAAAAAAATAATTACCCTTTAATATAATAGTAATTACAGAATGTGGAGACCCATATTGTCCCCCTGCCATGCTTCTTTCTTCTCTTGGTCCTCCTCGTTATTTTCAGTGCAAAAGCTCTTTTTTCCACAGCGATAGGCTGTAAAAGTAACTAAGCAGTAAGCAGTTAAGCACTTCTCTACTAAATAAAAGCCTCAGAAGAAGACAATATAATACCTCCAAAAACCCACCAGGCTTTTCATTATTTTAGCAATAAAATGACCTGTCTATCATGTGCTAGTGCTTTTCCACATTTATCTGTTTTATTTATTCATTTATTTATTTTTCTTAATTTTCCTTCCACAGTCTTTTGTCTCTCTTCTATGCCCTCATGATTTATTAAATCGATGAGTGTGAGCTTGTGTAAGGAAGAGAAAGAAGAGACCTTGAGTGTGTTGCAGCCTTGTTGGTGTATTTGATTGTTGAATCATGAGAAAGAGCTCTCGAATGAAGGAAAAGAGGTGTTTGGAATGAAGTTTGATCCAAGATCATCCTGTTGTCTTTCTTCCAACTGTTATTTACTATTGCTTTAGTTTTCTTTCTGTGTCCTCGTAAGATAAAGAGTAATTAAGCACTTTCATTACTTAATTTCTGTCTTGTTGAATCATATGATTGTTTTAGAGATTAAGGAGAGTTTGTGTATGGAATGAAATTTGATCCTGGATCCTTGTATTCTCAGTTCTTGTTTCCTTTTTAGGTTGATTGCTTAGCTAGCAAATTAAGGGTTTTTTGTGTTTGTATGCAAGAGATCGGAGTCCCATAAGTTCTTGAGTTTTCATAAATTACTCTTGAGGAACAACAAGATGTTCATTTCATGGATTTGATCCATGATTCTTCCACGTCCTGAACCTGCTTTCTTCTTCCTTCTTCCTTCATCCTTCTTCCTTCTCTATTCATTCGCTAATTTGTTTTTGATGATCACTTCATAAACCGATCTCGGACCAGGCTTCATTCCTCACACCAGCTTTTCCTCCCGAAAATATGTACAAGACCTGAGGCAAAAGGTATGCTCGATTTCAAGTCTTTGGTTTAGGTCATTAAAAGTTTATTTGTTTACGATATCCAAACCCTAATTAATTATACGCGTGAACTAATCACAATCTTTCTTTTATATTTATACCTCTTACTTATAATTGGTAGATGATGAGATTATGATTGTAATAATTTGTTAGTAAACCTCTCAATTTACTTGTTAATCTTAATTTGTATTAGCACTCAAAAGCATAGATCATCTTGGTTCTTATTAGCCATGAATTTGATCCTTATTTTCATCGTATTCTTCATGTATATGTTGGATTGATTTATTATTTAAAATCAATTAATTCTTATCAACTTAGGCTTTCATTACCCTGGAACCTAGTTTAATTATATATTATTTATATCTTAAATTTAAATGTTGAAAGATGATATATATTCAACATTTCTTGTTTTCTCTTTCCAACGAGAATTATATACGTGCATATACATATATACAATAAAGCAATTATTGGTACTACGACTCGCACTCTGGGACAAATGATACAAGACATGTAACCCATGGAAAAAGAATATCATGTCATCATTTATTCAGGGAAACGAACAAAAAACAAGGAAAATGAATTTTGATCATATAGTCCATTTTCTCTATTCATCATGACAAGGTTTGTTTGCTTCTTTTCTTCATAATTTCAGATTTAAATCGAATATATTACATAGCTGAAACTAGCATAAATTCTTTATTTTTCTATCTCTTGCTGTGTCCATACGCAAACCCTAGGAGTAGATTGAACGTACACCGTTTGATGGGAAATATTGTATATAGTCCATGATCAAGTGATCTTGTATAAATTTAATTATATATTCAAATATATATTTGTTGATCAACAGAGTTAATCTAATTCCTATATTTCTGTGAAATATATCAACGACCGACAAAACTGGTATTTCAGGTGGCATTGTCTTAAAAGACAGAAAAAGAGAGAGAAAGAAAGGACAATGGATAGACGTCCAATCGTTTACCTTATGGTCGTTATGCGACATTCTTTAATATCTTTAATTTGGACAATGTTGTCACCAAAATTTGTACTGCTAATTGAGATTTGCATGCTTAATTATTCTCTTTAATTACAAATTTGTTAGTTAATAATTTCACAGTATAGGTAAGAATGAAAACTTTATATTATATTTGCACTGAAGTAAAAATACACAAGAATAAAAGAAATATAAACTATATGAGTTTATGACATCAAAATAATTTTTATTATAATAATTATATTCCTAATTTCCTGTTGTGTATTTTGGCTCATTTTATTTTAAAGGGGACATTAGCAAACTTGGATTTGGCTCCAATACATCCCTTGTAATTTTATGAATTTCTTTCAAATTTTTGGTTAAATCTCTTAATCTCTACGTTACAATACCATACATTATATATTAAATTTTAATTCTCGAAATTTTTACATTGAAAATATTAAATTTCAAGTTAACAAATTTATGTTAATTTTCCAATTATATACACTGTCATGTTATTCTTATTTTTTATATTACAATTTCATCACCCACCCCATCTCTGGTTCGTAAGCCAATTGTAAGCCAAGCTCAGAAATGTTATTTTAGCCCTCTATACTACGGAGGACTTTATAAATCAAATGGACTTCTAACTTTCACAACTATGTACTTGAAAATATCTAACACACACAACACACATCCTACTTTCAGATTTCTAGCCTGAATTGGTCAGCTAAACAAAATTGGTTTGAAGCCAATCTAACATACTCATAGGACTATAGTGTACTGTTTTAGCCTGCTTTTAGTAGATGCTGACTATTATGTAAGTGTTGACCTAAGCCCCTGTACAAGGGCTCTAGGGCACCATTCTTTTCAGCCATTTTCTTTCTCATACGTGACTCACTTCTCCTGAGCTTGACTAGAAAGTAGAAATATCCTGAACTTCGTTTGGGATTTTGGTAGTAGGTCTCATCCGTTCTTAGTTTTGAGTAAGTGGGTCATGATTCATAGTCAAGACAAATAATATGACGAGAGACTTCCTGACTTAGAATAAACCCACACCACTTGATTATTGGTATATCGATCGGCTCAATACGGATTGAAATGAAAGTCAGTTTTGTAAGTACTTAACTCAAAATGTACACCCTTTTTTATAATACGGTTTAGTTTTTCCTTGTATAGTTTTTTCTCATCCGTGGCTATGGCTTCTCCAGCTACACTATAATTTTCTTCCTCCCTAGCTAGCACATCTTGCCTTCCATCCACATTAATCAGCAGTTACCATGAAGGAACTGCAGTGTTTTGAACCACTGAGACTTAGATGTACGTAGAATTGGAATCGGGAATACAGAAATTTATCATCAGGCATGGAAATTATGCTATGACATGAGATCAATATTAATTATATTATGTTAATTAGAAAATATGTTAATGAAAATTAAAAAGAAGACCATATATATAATCAAAATCCCTTAATTTTACAGATTATAATTCTCTCCTTATTTTTTTTCAGTTTTAAACATCTATTAACATATGTTAATAATAACATTGAATGGTTAAAATTTTATTTTATCTTTTTATCTAGTTAATTAATTATTAGTTTTATTTATAAAAAAACAATTCATCAAACTCATGTTTTATGTGTTTATTCAATTCTTTATCTTTCACTAACTTTTTTTTTATAAAAAGTTACTAAATTGTGATAGAATTTTCTTCCAAGAAATATAGATCATAAATTGTTAATGCATTATCAAACGGGTGGTATACAGAGGTTGTGTCTAATAGTGAAAAGATACGATAGTTACCCTTTTTAAGGGTGAAAAGATACAATTATTTAAATGAACAATTGTGTCCAATCAATTATTAAATTGTCCAAATAACTATCATATTATATTTATCTATAAATAGGTACGTAGTTAAAAACAGTGGAATAGATATGAAAAAGCTTAGCATTCCTTGAGAGAGAAATTAAGTAATTTTGTTAAATTTATGTTTATACATTCTGTCTTTGAGTTTTTAGAAGTCTCTGCGTACAATAACTAGTCTTATGACAGTATAAACAAGACTCAATAGTAGTATCAGAGCAAGATTTCTTATAGAGGTGATTCCAAAAGTGCCAGGATTTTCTTCTTTAATTTTAGATTGACTCGAACTTTATTTTCATGTTTTTCTTTGCCCAAAATGTTATACTTATCAAGATGATTCCAACAGAACCAAAAAGGCTAAAATTTAATGTCAAAAACGATCAAAAAATTGAAAAAACCAAAACACTTACAAGTGCATGCATCACACACTCCCGAAGATTGAAGTCGTGTAGAGCCCACCCGTACCTCGTGTACATTACACGCATCAATCAATTTTCTAGTAACTCAATCTGGTTCACTCTAACCCGAACCAAGTTCATCCCAACTCGGACCTGATTCAATTTTTAATCTAATTCGACTTAACAAAAGACCCAACTCAATATAGTCTAGACCTAATTTTAGACTTGGTTCATAAAGTTATCTGGTCTAATCAAATAAAACTCCAGTTCGATCTATTTTTGATTTAGTTTAATCGATTTATGTTCTTAGATCTAGTTTAGGACTTAAATCAGCTTCAATTAAAGTCAAATTCAATATCCCAAGATTTTTTAATGTGTTAGATTGGTCTGTGACCTTAGAATTTGAATTTAAGTACTCAAATTTCTAAAATCTTTAAAAGTGTACAAGTAAAAAAAAAATACCAACTTTATACTACCT
>JAVXUL010000009.1:14045162-14060318 GCA_035590515.1 Trichilia minutiflora
TTTATTTGATTAGTTATGAATATTGATTAGAGAAAAAATAGAGAATACTATAACAAGGTTAACAAAAATTATAATAAATCAACTTAAATGTAAAATTTGTATGAAAACATTAAAATGAATTTATGTAACATCTGGCGCTTAGTGTATAAGTCTTCATGAAAACTAAGTATAAATGGAATTTTTTCGTAGTTTTAATTGTGACGTTATTTTACTTTTATAAAATATATATATCATAATTTTGTGGTTTAATTATAATATGATAATAATGATTGATCGTGTGTACAATATATTCAATCATCAGAAATAAGTCGTATTACTTTAATCAAGTGAAAGATTATTAATGCATGATCAAAGTAGTGACATGTAGAGATTATGTCCAATAATGAAAGGATATAACGGTTACCATTTTAAAGGTGAAAGGATATAATTGTTCATTAAATAATTATGTTCATTTAATCATTAAATCATCTAAATAATTGTTATATTATATTTGTCTATAAATAGACAATCAAAGGCAATGGAATAAATATGAAAAAGCTTAGTATTTCTTGAGAGAGAAACTAAGCAATTTTATTAAATTTGTGTCTATACATCTTATCTTTGAATTTTTAAATGTTTCTGCATGTAATCACCCATCTCCCGATGGTGTACACAAGACTCAAAATAAAATTGTGTATTTTTTCTTTATTTATATTTCGATCGACAATGAAATTGAATTTATATATAGGTAGTTTATTGTAATTCATAGAAAAAGAAGAACAATTGCTTATTTGGGTTAAATTGTTACATGTTTAATAACAAAAAAGATCAATTAATTTACAGTTCAATAGATCTTTTTTTAATCCATGAAAAAAAAAGAAAAAAGAAAAGTGAGAGAAAAAGGAGAGAGAAGAGTTAAAAGAATGAAAACAGTAAATCTTCTATTTACAAATAAAATTAATAATTAATTAATTAGATGAAAAAATAAAATAAAATTTTAACCATTTAATTATATTAAAACTTTCTGTTAATAGATGTTTAAAAGTCAGAAAGTAACAAAGTGAAAAGAAAACAAGGAGAATATCATAATTTAACATTATATAACACATGTATTGAGTAATATTATATTTTATACATGTATTGAGTACGGTTTCCTTAACTTAAATTCAAATTATTTTCAATTATTAGATTTATGAAACTAAATGGTTAAGATATAAAATAAAAAATAAAAAAATTTAATACGACAACTCAATAATTATATCAACCATTAAATTACATAGATTAATAGATGAAAATTTATATCTAGTTTAAGTTAAATAATTTAGAACAAGCGAATTTTATCAATAATTTAAATCAATCGAATTTCTTTTTATACAACTTTTTTCATTGTTTTTTTATAATTCTATTAATTTTTTTTGAATGATTGACCGTAGGAACTTGTAGTGCTAATTTATATACTTGATCGTATCGAATTCATCATAATATGCGAAAATGTTTTTATTCTTTCGGAGATGGATTGCTATGTATAGAGAAGAGAGTAATGATATTGAGAATATAGCTAGTTAATTTAAAAAGAACCAACAATTATATCTTAAGCTTAATGAACTAGTCTTGTGTAAACTTGTATATGTGTGTGTGTGTGTGTGTGTATATATATATCAATAATTGAAACACATATAGGTGAACTTGATCGAACCTCCTTCAAAGTTCAGCCTAATTAATTACAATGGCTAAGTATATAAATTAATATAATACATAGGGAAAACGGTGATTAAGCTATGACTTGATCATGTTGATTCATTTATTTATTGCTTAAGAAATCTCCTGCTAGCCTAGCAACAAGAGGATAAGATGGATTAAAAATTAGAAAGAAAAAAAATAAAACACTGAAGTTATATTTAGTGCTATAATCAAATGTCTTCTTGGCTTCCATTAGCCTACATGATTCGATCAGACAGTGAAGGAAGCCTCCTAAAAAAACTTAACACCGGTGACGGCATCCGATCACGGAACATCGGATGCCGGAGATAATAAAATCCGAGCGCCATCGCCACCATTTTTGATGGAACCAAATACAGGATCATCGCTACCACAAAACATAACAATACAAAGATCCCCGTAGCACTAGGGTCTCGCCACGTCACCAATGCTTGCACGCGCTCACCTTGCGCTGCAAGATCACCCAACACCATTTGCACACGTGCACCAAGGGTACGTAACTTGTCATATCTCGCACGTATTACATCGTGCGATCGGCTACTTGGCACTGTGTCAAACTCTTCGTCAAGTTCATCTCGTTCAACGGCATCAGCCATTGAGATCTTCGGGTCAAAGTGTGGAAGTGGGTCCCTTGAACGAAACCTGTAATTCCATGCGCCAATCACGAACACGTAAAAAGCTAACGTGGGTACGATCAAATCAGGGAACCAAACCAGCATCACTAACAATGCATGCACTAGGATGGTAGCCGTTGGATTTTTCCACGCACGTGTGTCGTCTACCCACCGTATGATGTCAAGCACACTCGCGATCACATTAATGATCCGAATCCAATTAGCACGCACTTTACGCATGCTAAAAGCCTGTGAATCCGCATCAAGCATGTAAAGCACCACCTCTCGCCTAAGTGGGGGCTCTGATCTTGACAAGTGTCCGGCTATGATCTTCACAGACGTGCTCCTCAGCATTTCTTGTTGAGGCACCCCGAGTGGTTTAATATGATGCATAAACGGCAACAAAGATTGTGAGTACACGTGTAAGAAATCCAACTTCGGGCACAGGCGTATGAACCGAACAGCAATCTCTATCTCACCCAATTTCGTCGTTCCATTGTTTCCCAACAAAAGTAAAGAATATGTATTTTTATACACTTTACCAGTCTGGAGCGTTGAAATGCGTATTCTCACTTTACCGATACGACAATCTGGACGTGTCGTTTCCTTGTTAGGATTGTCAGCTTCAAATATCCCCCAACTATCAAACACTCCAATTGTCAGCACTGTACATGGATCATAAACCTTCCACGTGTACTGTTCGTTCCAACGTGGCTCCAAGCTGTCAGATACCGTACGTGTCCGAATCCACTTCGATGCATACTTAGCCACGACGTAAGCATCAGTTGTGCCTTTACCATTCACCGTTTTCATCGGTAACAGGTTCTTGCATCCAATAACACCAAGTTCCACGGTTCCCACCGGTGGTTTCCACAGTTGCCTAGCTGTTGGTCGATAATCGCTGCACAGATGCGCCGCTTCGTCCATCACGTGATACCCACCATCAAAGCACAACCTTAAGTGGATCCTGCCTTTGTATAGTCTTTTTTCGTCTTTAATGTTCTCGAGGGTGAACCATCTTGAAGTCACTTTCCGATCATCAACTCGCCTTTCAACAGCCGTAAGCGAAACTCTTGTGGCTCCTAATATCACGGGTTCTTTAGGTTGCCGGTTCTCTAAAGTAAAAACCAAATGATCTGTAAATGGCTCGGCAGCTACAAAGAGTAGATCCTCGTTCCACGTAGGAGTTCCGTTTCGTGTAACAGAGACTTTGGTTTTCTGTAATTGGAAACCCAACTGGGCTTTGATCGTAAACGAGGCGTCTTTTAATGCCGCTACCGGCGGCAAAATGTCTTGAGCTTCTAGTACAGTGGCTCGAAGGTACCATAATTTTGGGGAGACGTAAACTTTTGCTTTCGAATTAATGTTACCGGCTGTGTCGGTTTTCCATGCATCAGGGAATGCCTCGTCAGCTTGGGTCCCCATCCACGTGGCAAGCATCAAGTCCCCACTGTAAGCTCCGCCACCTTCCAGCCTGTACCACTGTGGAGCCAACGGACTGTCAGGCGGATCGCGCAACGGAATTTCCGTTACGTCAAAACAAATGCCACCTAAGAATACAGCAGTAGCTGCCACGTCGCCCCTTGGTGGATCCCAGACGGAGACTTCTAAGAAGGAGGAGGATTCCGGTGAATCGCGGCCAAAAGCAAACGTCTGATCCCATTCGAAGCATGAGGTTTTGCGCGCGGGTTTTGATTCGATGCCCTTGTTAGCGACTGCTATTTTGACAACTGGACTGCCTTTGGTGGGTAAAAACCTCGCCTTAACCACACGTACAAAAAGGTAATGCATCTTCTCCACGAGATCAAACGACGACCTCTCCATCGCAATGTTATCCGATGGGTCAGATGCATAGCTTGCCATAGATATTGTCCTTGAAATTGGCTGTGGACCGTGGATCGGAGGAGCTACCTTGACTTCCGGAACGGATCCAGCGAAAGGTGCTGCCTGCACGCCGACGGGCGGCGAAGGTGGCGGAGTCATCTTGGGCGTAGTAAAATCAAACTCAATATGTTCAGATTGCTCCTGCATGGACGGCGGTGGTGGAATTTGTTGCTCCGACCCCTGATGATCTACTCCATCTTGTCCTTGTCCTTGCTGTGGTACTGCTGACGTATCGGATTGAGCTTCTTTTCCCCCTTCAGGCGCTGCTTTTTCAGGAGCTTGTACTGGTTCCGGGGCAGCTTCAGCTTTCGTTTCCGCGGCCTGCTCTTCATTGGGCTTCGTACCTTCAGCTTCTGGTTCAGAAGGCTGAGGCACTGCAGCCGCTGCCATCGCTTCTGCTTGTAGGTTGGTGGGAGTTTGTGGCTTTACCTCAGGTTCCGGTTGTTCTGCTGGTGGATCGGATTTTGCTTCTTCCACCGGCGGATTTGGCTGCTGTACAGGTGGTGGAGGCACTGGAACAGCATCTATATAGTAAATTTTCAATCCAATTTCACCCGTTACCCAACTTAAGAAACTTTTCTTCTCCAGAGGATAATATATCAAAGCTTCTTCTCCCTTCTTAACAAACTGACTCGAACTCAACCGAACCCTACCAAGACAGTTATTCCTTCTGGTCGGACCATAAATTCTATCATGGTACACATCAAGTTCAAGCATGTCCGTAAACACTTCAGATGGCTTACCAACGTTGAACTCAAGAAGCTCGTTCCATGTCGGATTCAAGTCACGAATCGCAGTGTGAGTTTTTCTTCTTTGACCGTAGTAGTCGATTATAACATAAGGACTAGAAGTCCCATGTCCGTCTTTTGGTAAAAGGTTTCGAGCATCCACAACTTCCACCATTAATTTGCAAACTGCTGCCATTTTAGGTTTTCAGTAAATAAAACCCTAGAACATTTTTTTTTGTGGGTGTATTGGTTATAATTTAGAGAGGAAAGAGAAGATGATTTGTTTTTTATAGAGAGTGATTATATAATGTGAATGAGAGTGAAGAAATATTAATGATTTCTTGGGAAGAAATTAAGCTGGAGAAAGAGAAAAAGTATATAATATACCATTCATTATTCATATAACAATGGAATGAAAAGTTGATAGGAATATGAATAAGCTATTGTAATATTTTAACCAAATATTATGTAACATTTTTTAAATTTTTTATTAAAATTTGAATTTAATAAATATAACATTGAAAGATTATAGTAGAATTTCAGACTTTGAGAGAGAGAGAGACAGAGAGAGAGAGATGAATGTAAAGAGAAGAGAGATTAGAGGTGCTTAACTTCATGTGCAAGCAGTAGCTTTAGATCCCCAATTTGTTGAAAACCCATAATTTGTTTTTCCTTTTTTTTTTTAAGCTTCGGATTGCTTGTTAAGATGATACTTCATAACGACTGAAGATTCTTTCCTTTATTTTAACATGTCTTTTGCTTTTTGGCCGTCCATGAACAGTAATAAGCATTATAGAAGATGACAAGAGGGTAAGAGATAGCATGCTTTTTTCAAAGATGACTCTCTTTTGAGTCATGACGACCAGCGATTTTGTCACCCAACATATCCATCTCTTTAATTAAAATAACATTCAACAAAGATTTCTTACTAAGGCTACTATACATTTATATATTTATTTGTATATTGAGTGACCACCACCTCTCTTTCACACACTTCAAAGTTCATTTACGCGTAGCCAAACATTTCCTGATAGGATTGCATTTGTGAATATTAATAAATAAAGCTAATTGAGGGAGAGTGAATTATTGATGTGGCAAAGGTTCATACAATTAAAGGTAATGAACTATTGGATATAAATTTTCGTTTTCAGAGAGCCAAAGCTTTATATTTTTCTTGATGCCGATTTCACTTTATGGAGGATGCAATTGCCATCACATCACATTTTGAAGCTTTGTATGATTCATTTGGGAATCGATGTTTGGATGTTAATCGATCCACATTGAATATTCAATTAAGAGGAATTGTAAAGGATCTACTTGCGCTCTTCTTACACATATCAATAATTATAATCAATAATAACTGCGTAGCATGAAAATCTTGTGTCGAAACTTATACCCTACTGTAAACTTAGGGTTAAAACATTATTCTAAAACGTAAATTTTTGTTGATTAAAGGTTTATTGTTGCTGTTAATTTAAAGCTAAATTTAGCAGATTCAATTACATAAATTAAACATAGATTAAATGAGTATTAGTTGCATCAAAAAGGTATTCATACAGTTAACAATATCTTATAATTAAGTAAAAACTTTTAGGTTAAAATGTCGTAATAAAATCATTTAATATATTAAATTATATGACATAGTTTACTTTTTATTTTTAATATCATAATGACTATTATAATTAATCAATTTTCAAATGATTTTATACATAAAAAATTTTACTTAAATATATTATTAAGTAAATTTAAGTACTTTATTATATTTCTCCCTACTTTTATATCTAATTTAATGCTCGATGGATTTTACTTTTTTAATAGTCAAAAAGATTTTTTTAACACCAAAAATCTTTTTAAAATTTTTTTTGTAATATTCGTTTGCATATCACCATAAAAGGACCTTTGAAAGATTGAAAAAAAATTATTTTTCTTCTATTAGAAGAAGCTTAAAATTTATACTTTTTAATAGTAAAGCTTTCTCAATTTTTTTAAAAAATTAAATTGTTTGAAATATCTTTATTTTAGATTAAAAATTTTATCCTTTTTTTTTTAATTGTAACTTTTAAAAATTTATCTATTAAAATAATTATATAAGTTTTACTAAAAATTAGTTATGTCAATCAAATATTTAATATTTTTTTTAAAAATCTCCACTCTAAGAAGCTCTTTATATAAATTATTTATTTAAAAAGTTATATAAAACCAACCATTAATTCGGTCGTTGGACTCATAGGCTTTTGAAAAAACATACCATTGTTATATAGGGCTATAATTATTCTACCAAAGCAAAAGTCACGTCGTTGAATTTTTCTTTCTCCACCGGCGTTTACAGCCAGGCAGACAGAGAGGAAGATGGGGAGCAGAAAAGACCACCCTACGCCAATCGAAGCATGCTTTCTATTGCAGATTTCCGGTCATTCTTTTAAGTCTACTATTTACAATTTCAATATAGATATATAATTAGAATCAAGGTGCTACTCGAGAATTTGAACGAATACTATAATAGAACTTAGTGTTTAAATCGATGTGAACTAATTTCGCCATCAAAGTTATGTCGAGAGTTTAAATACGTAAGGTGTTGGGATTGGTGCCTATTTGGTTGTGTTAATTAATTAATTACTCTTTTTTTATATTATAATAAAAAAAGTTGGATGAATTTTAAGGAAAATAAAATAATTAAGAGTATTTAAATTTTGAATTTTTAGGTGTATAAGTTATTTGAATTTTTAAAATTAGTTAGGATTCTTTCAATTTAAAATTTTATACTCTTTTTTATTTGTAAGTTTAGGAACACTCTTCTAAATTTTTGTATTATCTTATTTTGAAGATAATAAAATATTTTGCTCGTCTTTATCCGTGGATGTAAGTCACATTAACCGAACCACGTAAATATTGGTGTCTTGTTATTTTTGTTTTGTTATTTAGTTGTTTAAAATCTTTTTGTTAATTTTCTGAGAATATTTTTCCAATAAATTGGTATCAGAACCTCTTTCGAGATTTTGACAACGATGATGATAATAAAGACCCATATTAAAAAGTTTGATCGGAGTGTCAACTTTGGAATATGACAACTCAAGATGGAGGTCATCCTAATCCAGGATGGAGTTGAGTTAGCTCTTCAAGGAAAGGAGAAAAAGCCTGAGAATTTGGGCGATGAAGATTTTGCTGTTATAGATAAAAAGACGAGATCATGTATTATCTTAAATCTCTTTGATGAAGTTCTCTAGGAAGTCGCCACTGAAACAACTGGGAGAGGTATATGGGAGAAGTTAAAAGTTTTGTATATGAAGAAATCAGTGGAAAATCGGCTTTATTTGAAACAATCTTTGTATATGCTTCGGATGATAGAAGGTACATCTATACTCTCACATCTTGATAAATTTGATTCCATTGTTATGGATTTGACGAATATAGATGTTAAAATAGATGATGAAGATCAAGTCCTATTATTATTATATTCTCTTCCTCAGTCCTTTAAGTATTTTCGTAATACTATAATTTATGGGAAGGATACAATCTCATATCGAAAAATTAAATCTGCTTTGAAATCTAAAGAATAGATTGATAGGGGTATAACTGAAAAAAATAGTGAAAATCAAGTAGAAGGCTTAATTGTTAGGGGCAGATCAGAGAAGAGAGACTTCAAAAATAAAAAATCTAAAGTTAGATCTAAATCCAAACATAAGAATTTAGAGTGTAATGATTGATATTATTCTGTTTGCGTGAATGTGTCTATCATTAGCATGAATTTTTGTTAAAGATTTGATTGTGAATTGATTTAAATATATTTAGTTCAAATTGTGTGCATGAAAATAAAGCAAGGCTTATCCATTTGGGTTTGAGAAATACTTTAAAGAGACTTGCTCCTTGTGTGAATTCATAGAAATGCATAATGATCTTGTTTTTCTCTTATTGCTCAGAAATTGGATTTTGATGGTTGAATATTCTGATTTCGTTTTACTAGAATTAGATTTGCTAGTTATAAGATAAATGAAATTAATCTTGATCCTAGTTCATGCTTGAGGATAAGCATGTGATAAGTATGGGAGAAATTTGTTAGCATGCATTTTATTCATATTTTTCTTACTTATTTCCCTTAATGCATTGTGATAAATTGTATTTAATGGATGAATTTTTTATAGGTTGTGTTTTTGTGATGTTAAATAGGGTCAATAATAAAGAAGAAGTTAGAAAGGAATGAGGTTTGATAATTTTGGAGCTGAAAAAAAATCTTTCAGAAAAATAGCATGCATAGCCCTGACTTCCTTAGTTGTGACATAAGCTTTGGGCACGGCTAAGCAGAACCAAGAAAACAGCATGTAAGGCCCCTGACTTCCTTAGTTGTGACACAAGCCTTGGGCACGGCTAAAGCCATAACGCGAAAAAAAATCCAGGTTACAGGATTTTACGACTTTGACGAGCCAACTCAGCTTTTACCCTATTTTTGTGCTTCTAAACTTAGTCTTCTAGGAAAGGAAGTTATCTAGGAAGTTTAGGAAACCAAAAATCTAGAAGATGCAAATTTACAAAAAGGGAAAACAATCTTTTTTATAAAAGGGAGGCAGATCTAAAACAAAGGAGGGGAGAAAAAAGAAGAACGCAGGAGAGAGAAGGACAAAGGAGGAAGAAGAAGACCAGAAAAAATTTCCAGATTTTTCAGATTTGTGTTTTCTTTGTTTTTAATTATGAAGAACTAATTTTCTTTTCTAGTTAAAGGATAATTAAATGTTGGCTTTAAGGATTGTGAGATCTATGTTTATCTTTTAAACTTTTATTCATTTTTGGTATTTATGCAATTCTACGCTTCATATATATTAATGTTGGTTTGTAGATCATAACAGTTTCTTTTACATGATTCGATTAACATTATACAACCATATAGAACTTCATATCCATAATTGTATGATTTTCTATACTTGTGGAAAAATGATATCTTCAGAAAATATCTTCGGATTACATAATCTAATTTAAACAAATAGCCGCTTGTATGTTTGCTGGTTAGAATTGGGTTTCTCTAATTCTTAATGCTATCAACAAATTAAAATCTAAGAGCTTCTCTAGGTTTGTTTGTTGGTTAGAGGGTAATTATTCTGCTTGACCTAATTGTTCTACAACGTAAGGAGGAATTGGTTATGCAGGGCTTACCGATAACTATAACTGGTTTATCAAGATAATAAAAGTGTCTTAACTTCAATGATCTATCTACACTAACCAATATGAAAATTATTCCTTTGATTAGATTCTCTCAAATCTGATTTTCTCTTTTGTATCTCCTTTGTATTGTCTTTAAGCTTGTTACCTTATTTAGTTTTATTAGTTGTTATTGCTTTTTAGCTATAGAGATATTATTTATTTGCTTAATTGATTTATTTTTTGATTTAAAAAGATCTAAAAATTACCGTTCTCTGTGGATATGATCTCACTCATCACTATCTATAAGTTTATTTTTAGGATTGAGTTGATAATTTTATTTTTGACGGATTCGACAACAGATCAAATTTTGGTGTTGTTGTCGGGGAACGATTACTAATTGATTTTTATTTCTTTTGATGATCAGGTTTGATCGTGTGAAAGAGCTCCAATATGATCTTGAAATTGAAAAGACCACTAAAAGATTAAGAAAAGAAGCTAAGATTCAAAGGCGAAGTCAAGCGGGCACTTCATCAAAAGTTAAAGAAGAAGAAGTAACGATAAATTTGTCTGAAATTTCTAGCGATTCAGAAGAAGAAGAAATCAACATGGACAGACAAAAAGCAATGAGAGATATCACAACTCCACCCATAGATCAACCCTCTCTTTGCATCATTTATCCTAATTTACAGGTTAACTTTAAATTACGACTAGGTCTGATACAGTTGCTGCTCTAGTTTTACGAAAGAGAAAATGAAAATCCTCACAAGCATCTTAAGGTATTTCATGTAGTTTGTACTAGTATAAAACCACAGAAAGTAACCGAAGACATTGTTAAATTAAATGCTTTTCCTTTTTCATTAGAAGAATATGCTAAGGATTGGTTATTTGATTTGGCTTTAGGTTCCATCAATTCATGGACTGATATGATGCGATTGTTCCTAGAAAAATTCTTTTCTTCATCTAGAGCAATAAAGATAAAGAAAGAAATTATAGGAGTGAGACAAAAACTATCTGAAACTCTTTATGATTATTGGAAGATTCAAAAGCCTTTGTGCAAGTTTTTCACAGCACAACATGTCTGAGACAACACTCATTGAGCATTTTTATAATGGGCTCCTAGAAATTGAGAGGAAGATGATAGATGTAGCAAGTGGAGGTGCACTTTTCACAAAATCACCAGAAGACTATGACAGGTACTTTAAGGCAATATGAAAATTTTGAACACACTCGAAAAGTTCATGAAGTACGCTCTTTAAATTTGGAATATTAGATTTTACAGCTCACAACTTTGATTAAGAACTTTATTACAGAAAATTTCCAACAAACCATAAGTTGTGGCATTTGTGCTCAATCAAATCACTCAACCGACATGTGTCTAACACTTCAAGAAGATGATTTACAGCAGGTTAATGCAATGGGAGATTTTTCAGGTCAACCACAAAAAAGATATGATCCGTATTCAAACACATATAATCCCGGATGGAGAGACCACCCGAATTTTAGCTATGGATTAAGGACACAAAACCTTCAGTAATTTCAGCCTAGGCCACACTAATCACAGCAGCCATCTTCATCTGATTCATGTATGTCTCTTGAAGATATTGTTAAATCACTTGCTAACAATACCTTACAATTTCAACAGGAAACCAAAGAGAGCATTCAAAATTTAGAGAATCAAATAAGCCAATTAGCCACATTTGTGGGTAAGTTAGAATCTTAAGGCAAGTTACCCTCTCAAATAGAAGTGAATCTGAGGTAAAATCTGAGTGCCATCACCTTAAGAAGTGGAAAAGAAATTCTAAAAAATAGCCATGAGGTAAGCCGTGGGTACAGACAGAAAACAGAGTTAGAAAAAGAGATCCCTATTCAAGATTAGAATGTGAAATCCAAATCTGACCAGCCATAATCATTAGTTGTCAGACCTCCATTTCCAGAAAGGTTAGTAAAACCCTAAAAAGAAAAGGAGGAAAAGGAGATCTTGGATGTGTTTCACAAAGTTGAGTTAAATATCCCTTTACTTGATGCTATTAAGAAAATGCCTCGTTATACGAAATTTTTTAAGGAATTGTGTATAAATAAAAGGAAGATTTCTGGATATGAAAAGATATGTATGGGAGAAAATGTTTCATCCATTCTTCAAAGAAAACTATCGCCTAAATGTAAAGATAGAGTTATGTTTTCTATTCCCCGTACTGTTGGTCATTTAGGAATTCAGAGAGTAATGTGTGATTTGGGTGCATATATAAATGTTATGCCATTATCAATTTATTCATCTTTGAGTGCTGGTCCTTTGAAAGAAACAGGAGTTGTCATATAGTTAACTGATAGGTCTATAGTGTATCCTAAAGGGGTATTAGAAGATGTTTTGGTTCAAGTTAATGGATTGATTTTTCCTGTTGATTTCTTTGTGCTTGATATAGAAGAAGATACATCATCAAAATCATTGGAGATATTGCTAGAAAGACCTTTCTTTAGCACAGTTAGGATAAAAATTGATGTATATGATGATACTTTAACTATGGAATTGATGGAAAAATAGTTAAATTCAATGTTTATGATGCCATAAAATATCCTAGTGATGTATCATCTGTATATGGTATAGAAGCGATTGATCCTTTAACTCAACAGACCTTTGAGCTAAACAATGATGATGAATTAATGGGTGCAATATGTGAGAATATAACTTGTGATAGCTTAGATAAATCTTTGCATGATATTGTGATTAGTGAAAAATTGCAGGAGGTTGTTTGTGAATTGGATGTTCTAAAATCGGTAAGTGACAATATTTATACTTCTGATTTAACTGGCAACCGAACTAAACTTTTATCTTCTGTTGTGCAAGAACCTAAATTAGAATTGAAAGTGCTACCAGATCACTTAAAGCAAAAATTAGACATGCAAGAGCTGGAAGAAATTCAAAGAGATGCACATGAGAATTCAAAGATATACAAAGAAAAGACAAAGGCCTTCCATGATTCTATGATTTTTAGAAAGCAATTTTTAATAGGACAGAAAGTTTTACTTTTTCATTCACATTTGAAATTGCTTCCTGATAACTTAAAGTCTAGATGGATAGGTCCTTTTATTATCACTAACATTTATTCTCATGGTGTAGTTGAAATAAAGAGTTTAGAGACCAACAAAATTTTTAAGGTTAATGGACAGAGGCTGAAATATTTTTACGAAAATTTTCAAAAGCCAAATGATGAAGATATACACCTAGAATCAATCAAGGAGAAGGGTTGAAAGAAGTCGCATTGTCTACCCTCGGACATAAAACAAGGGAGCTTATTGGGAGGCAATCTAATTGTTTTACATTATGTTTTAGTTTTCTTATTTTAGTTTACTTTAATCCATTTTGATTCATAAAAAAAAAATTTATTGTTTATCGTCTTCAACCTCTAACTCTTTTGATTCATATATTTTATCTTTTTGCATAGGTCTCATAGAGTTTCAAGGATCAAAACTACAATTATAGAGGCTTTTTAGCTTTTTGAAAGTTTAGCCTTGGCTTTAGCTGTGCCCAAGGCTAAAGCCATAACTAAGAGATAATCAATAATTTTTCACTGCTGACGTTTTTACTTTTTACCCTTGGACCCTTTTTATTTTTTCCCTTACCCTCATTTTTCCCAAATTACCTTCTGAAATCCCTAATTTTTGCCACCATGAGATTCAAGTACAGAGCCAGTCGAATTCGTGACCTACTGTCATCGTCCTCTGACAAAGAACCACCATCGGGCACTCCGACTCCATTATCAGCTCCATTTATCCCCACAACCATCGTAACTCCCTCAAAAGCTATCGAACAACCGTCACAATCCCTTTCTACCACCCAAAAGAGACAATCGAGTGTCGTAAAACAAAAATCTACTAGCTCTAAGGGAATACCCAGCAAGTGTTCGAAGCCCCACGTGTCTTTAGAGCCACTTGTCGCAGCAACAAGAGCCACTTGAACTGCTCTGAGCTCCAAAACTCATAGGACGTCTAGAAACAGGAGAGTTTTCTTTCCTTCTCACCCCTCAGTTTTGGTTATTGCTTTAATTTTTGTTTAATTCTCATTTGACACTTTGAGGACAAAGTGTATGATAAGTATGGGGGAGAGGTTGTTTGAGTTTGTTGATGCTATTGGTTAGGTTGTTTGAGCTGTGATGGTTCTATTGAAAATTTTTGAATTTTTGCAGTTGGTTTTGTTAACAATGTTTGTTTTGCTGAATTTTCTTTTCTGACTTGTTGTTGCTGATTAAAAAAAATTGCAATTTTTTTGTGCTCTTTCTATGCTTAATGAGCTTAATTTTGAGGAAGTTCATAATCACTTGCAGTGGATTTCAGCTTTGTGTTTGTTCTTAATTGCCTAAATCACATATTGTTTAACTCTCAAAATGCCAAATCTATATAATATCTGAATAGCTTGATCGTACTGAAATTTTATGTTGTTCATAATTGTGAATGACACCTTTTTGAACATTTCTTGGAATTAATTGGAAAAGCTTTGATAAAAGATATGAGTTAAATGTTCTGTGTGCTGTTAATTGGATAGTCGATTCATAATCTGATCTTTGCTTGAATTCTGCCATGATTTGTGTGTTAAATATGCCAAAACATCCATGTGAAAAAAAAAGGAAAAAAGAAAAAAAAAACAGAAATTTACTGTTTTAATTTCACTCCTCTGGTTGATTTATATAATTTACCTTCATTGATTGGTTCAAGTGACACGGCATTTGTTTCCCTTAAGCAAAGTCTCAAAATTGAGCTTGTGTATGGAGTAGATCATTGATGGGAGAGTTATCCCTTTAATAGACCAAAATAACTCGAACTTAAGCAATTAATTTATTCAATCGTAAGTGAGGCTAGTAACCAACTGAGGTTGTGACTTATTCAAGTACGTCGAGTGTATAGGGTGTGCTCCCTCAGTGTATTCGTTTGGAAAGATTAAATGACATATCAGTTAAAAAGAGAAAAAAAGGGAAAAATAATAAATGTGGTTCCTGGTATTAGGCATTGATATTATTCTTGTTTGAGTGAATATGTCTATCATTGGCATGAATTTTTGTTAAAGGTTTGATTGTGAATTGATTTAAATATATTTGGCTCGAATTGTGTGC
>JAVXUL010000009.1:14060418-14076835 GCA_035590515.1 Trichilia minutiflora
AATTTGGACCGGATCTGGACCAAAAAGTCCAGATCCGGTTTAAACCGGACCGGGTATCGATTTGGCCAAAAAAAATTGAAACCCGGTCCGGTTTCAGCCCTACCTGGTCTACTTTTAATTCTTTAAAGTCAATTATTGACATCAATACAACAATTAATTTATATGACTGATTACCCATATATGATTCATCATCCTCATCTAGAATAAAGATTATCATATATATATATATATATACATATTCAAAGTTTGAAAAAACAAGTGCATTATGTTGAAAGATTATTAAGTCATATGAACTTCTAATGAGTCAGCAATTTAATTGTGGTTATTTTGCTAGTATTAAACAGTGCTAATTAGTAGTTAATAATTACTAATTAATTCTGTGTTATTACTAATATATATAATTAATATTTTTATAAAAAGTATTTATTAAAATTAAATTAATGCATGAACGCTTAAAATACATCTAAATATTTAATTTAGTACTTAAATTAATATATGGTTAATTTTATATTTATTAATCAAATATTAACTATTTTTTAAACATTGATAAAATAAAAATGCTGAACAAATATAAACGTGAAGTAAATTAGTGTTTCTTAACGTTTTTTATATGGGCGAAATTTAAATACCTCCTAATGTTTCTATAAAAGAGAAACACTTCTCTCTTATTTCTGTATATTAATTTCAGCCGTTCATTTTCTGCAATTCATGAACTTGATCAACTTTGATTTAAAGGAGGGATGTTTCTCTTTTGTAAAAATGTTAGGGGGTATTTAAATTTCTCCTTTTTTTACATTAAAAATAAGATCATACCTAGGATTATTGGACTTAATTTTATAAATAAAAATAATTACTTATTATAACTTACAACATCTAATTTTTTAACGTACGAAACAAAAATATATCATTTAATTTCCTGAATTTCAAATTGTTTGCTTTCTCTTTTTTGTGGATAACTGTTTGTATTTGTACGTTAATTCAACAACACAGTTTGAGGGAGGAATTGGAAATAGAATTGTATTCTCATAGTGGATGAGCAATTGGGTAAGAAAATTTGACAATTGGATAATCATAAACTGGTCAAACAGCAATGCTAAACTGTCACAAAGAATATTGATCGACTCTGTTTCAAAGAGTAGGTAATTTACTTTTAGGTCCTCAACTCTGATAAAATAATAAATAAAAATGGTTGTATTTCGTTTTATACCAATTCTTATATTGTTATACTTTTTAATAAAATTAATTGTACATAAAATTTTAAAAATAAAAGTTATTTTTTGTATATTTTCAGGATTAAATTGTAATCTCTTTATCCCATTTTTTGCTATTTTTTTTAATTTCAATCTTTTTTAAAAAATAATTTTTTAGTTTCTGTAAATAACTAAAATCAATAAATTAAATTTCTAAGAAATAAGTAAAATAATGGCCCATAAAAAGTATATCCCAGATCTTTACTCGAATAATGAGAATTGAAACTGAACTTTTCCATCACCCAAATTTAAGTAATAATGAAGGACTTAGGTTTGGTGTTTTGGGGGTGATAAGCCATTTTGCATCCGAAACCAAATTTTTATAGAAATTAATATTTTATTTTTAATTGTATGTGCACTCAATTTTATTAAAAATTAATAATATAAGAACTTGAATTAAATATAATAAAAACTATTTTTTATTTATTATTTTATCAAAACTAAAGGACGGAAATGTTATTTACTTATTATTTTGAAAATTTCGGGCTGCGATTTGGCATTATTGTTTCGACAAACGTTGGTTATTTATAAATTTATTTTGGCTATAGAATTTCTGGTCAAAAAATAATTTAATTAATTTGATATTTTATCCTTAAAATGAGAGCATTTACGCCCTTTTTTGTCAATACGATTTTAAGTCTTCAATTGATTGGTTATAATAATAATAATTTTTTTTTAAACTGATTTTAAATTAATAAAAATATTTCTGTCCAAGAAGAAGAAAAAAATAATAATCCCACGGCTTACACACCTTCAACTTTTCATTATTGATACCTAATTTCTCTCATTTTTAATTAAAAAATAAATCCGGTAGCTTAATTAAAAAACAAAAACTTTGTTAATCCTTCTACTTTACATTAATAATTAAATCCGAATAGACCTATTATTTAATTAATTATCGTTCTAGAACTCAATACCATGTCATTGGTGGATCTTAATTAGCTTAGATTTAATTAATTAGTTGGCATATTCACGTCTTACCAGCTTTAATTAATTATTATTATTATTTTATATTCATTTAATAGTCAACAAAATTTCGTGGGAGAATAGAATAGTATGTCACCTTGCATGTGTATGGTTCATACGTTTCTGTCTTCATTCTTGTCTTATTATTATTATTATTAGCGTTGACAATTTAGATTAAAATTTTATAAAAATTTATAGGGTAAATAACATACTCATTTTTTAAAATTAATTAAATATATATTTTTTAATCTTATTATTTTTTAAAATATTCATAAAATTTGTAACTTAAATTAAATTTAAGTTAGATTAAATTTAAAGACCAGTTTGAAATTTAAAAAAAAAAAAAAAACTTTAATTTATTTAACGCTTATATTCTACAACACTTTTTATTTTATCACATTTTATTTTAAAATAATCTAAAATACTACCCACTTAAGCATTTTAATTGTTAATTTTTGCTAAATTTAAAATAATATAAATGCTAATTTAATTTTGATAAATACATTTTTTTAAAAAAATATATTAATTAGCACGGTCAAACATGCCTAAATTGTTTTATGTGGCTAAAATTTAAAAAGAAAAAGAAAAATTAATTTTAATCCAAATTATGCCATCCTCACATGGGAAAACTTTATTAAAAATTAATATTAATCCAAATTATACAATCTTCACATGGGAAAACTTTATTCCCGCAAACAAGATCGGTGATCAAAGTTGTATGAATGCAAGATAGGATTATTTGTTTTTTCTTTTAAGGAAAGAAAATTGGCAATCCACTTGTTCAAGTTGTCATTATTTATAGATTTTTAATTAGACAAGTATTATCAATTAGATATTGATTTATAAATAGAATTTTTGTTTGGTTGCTTGTTTAGAAAAACCTGAATGATAGTGAAAGAAAATGGATGGAATTTAATTTTAATTATAGGATAATGGTTAATTTCTCACACCAAACTTCCATATTTGGATGAGAAAAGGTGTCTAAAATAAAAATAAATTAAGAAAAAAAAATGTATTTTGTTGAAAGGTTCGTTTGTAACTTGGAATTATAATCATTTTTAAGATAGAACAATTAAAATATTTAATAAATAATTGTAATGAAGCTTAGACAAGACAAGAGTATTAAATTACTATAAGTTAAAGAATTCGTTTTATGATATATGAAATTCAAAATAATTTCTTTAAAATATCAAAATTGATTAAAAAAATATTTAAAATAATTAAAATTAATTAAACCCAACAAATGATGGATTGAAAAAAAAAAGCAAATGATAATTCAAGAATAGAATAGAATAGTTGACCAGCATTTTCATTTGTCCCAGTAAATTCAATCTTCCACTCCACGCAACAAAAAAAAGTTACAAAGATTAAGTAAAAAAATAAAATAATAATAAGCATGGACAACGAGCTTTCCATAAATAACAGCTCAATTTCTGCCTTCAGCTTCACATTTCAAAGAGATAATAATCTCTTCCTCTGTTTTTCTGTAATACAGAATGTGGGGTTTCATAGTAAGTTCTAAGCCTTTTTTTTTTCGTTTCTTGATTCTTCTTGTTCTATATACACACTGTTTTATGACTAATGATCTGTTTGTTTCCTGAGAAATGTAGGAAAATAAGAAACCTATGCAGCTTAAAGAATGAAACATTTCATTCACTTCTTCCTTTAAAGAATGAAACATTTCATTCACTTCTTCCTTTAGTTTAAATTATTGAAGCTTCCCATTTTGCAGAAACCACGTATGTATATCAGGAATGATTTACTTGCATATCCTTCTCTTTTCCATCCAATGGTCACATAAAAAGATATATTCTTACTTCTTAGAATAAAGCTTGAATTTCCAATTTTTGCATTTATCGATTCTGTGTTCTATGGTTGAATGTGCTCCTTTTATATGGATTTGTTCCTTTATATTCTTGTTTTTATCTTGATTTGTTAGCTACCTTCTCTGCATGTGAGTGATGAGAATTTTAATGGAGAATTAAACTTTGTTTCTGCGTGAAGGTAATTTGTTGTTCTAAGAGAAAGATGGCTAGACTTCTCACCTTCTTCATGGGGCTTTTGCTTCTGTGTTGCTTGGCAGAAGCAAAATACATTAAGTATAAAGACCCTAAACAGCCATTATATACTCGAATCAACGATCTGATAGAAAGGATGACTTTGGAAGAAAAAATAGGCCAAATGACACAGATTGAGCGCAGTGTTGCGTCAGCTGAGGTTATGAAGAAATACTTCATTGGTAAAGATTATTGAGGAGTTTTCTTGTGAAGAAAGAAAAGAATAGAAAAAAAAAAAAAGAGAAGAATATGGTTCAGAGTTATGCAAGGTCATTAATGAATTCATTTTTGGGCAGGGAGTGTATTGAGCGGAGGAGGGAGTGTTCCAGCTAAAGAAGCTTCTGCACAAACTTGGATTAACATGGTGAATGATTTTCAAAAAGGATCATTATCTACGCGGCTTGGAATTCCGATGATTTATGGCATTGATGCTGTTCATGGTCACAACAATGTTTATAAGTCGACAATCTTTCCTCACAATGTAGGGCTTGGCGCTACAAGGCAAGCTGATATAATGCTTCAATGTCGATACTTGTTCGCTCTTATTAGCCTAACAGAATTGAAAATTTATGAAATGTTACTCTATATGCAACTGCAATTTCTCTTCAAAATCATGATGACATTTCTTTATTACAAACCAGGAACCCTGATCTTGTTAAAAGGATTGGAGCTGCAACCGCACTTGAAGTTAGAGCTACAGGCATTCCATATACTTTTGCACCTTGTATTGCGGTACCTATATAGCTGATTTATCTACTAATTATTGGCATCAAGAAAAGGAAATCTTCTTATATAGTTTTTGCTTATACAGGTCTGCAGAGATCCAAGATGGGGTCGATGCTATGAAAGCTACAGTGAAGATCCCAAGCTTGTGCAAGCAATGACCGAGATTATACCAGGACTACAAGGAGACATTCCTCCCGGCTCCCAAAAGGGTGTCCCATATGTTGCTGGAAAGTAAGCTATATATAGTACTATCTCTAATTTGCAGGTGCTAATTGCGTTGTCTTTTATCTTCTTGCTTTCCCAACAAAAGATAATCATAGATGCTGTGAGCATAATGAAAATTTGCAAGAATTTCTATTGGTTGACATAAGCAACTCTAACCTAAAAGGAGTTGGTGAATTATTTTTGCACAGAACTAAGGTTGCAGCTTGTTCTAAGCATTACGTGGGTGATGGAGGAACAACAAAGGGCATAAATGAGAACAACACTGTGATTGACAGACATGGTTTGCTCTCCATACACATGCCTGGCTACTACAGCTCAATTATCAAGGGTGTCTCAACTATCATGGTCTCCTACTCTAGCTGGAATGGAGTTAAGATGCATGCTAATCGTGAACTCATTACTGATTTTCTGAAGAAAACTCTTCGATTCAGGGTAAAGTTGATTCTTTGATGCTTCTAATCAATGCCTTTCTACCTCTATAATACTTTAAAGGAAGCAACTGAACTGCGTATGAATTGCGAAAATCTGTTCAGGGTTTTGTGATCTCAGATTGGCAGGGTCTAGACAGGATCACATCTCCACCTCATGCTAACTACTCGTACTCCATTGAAGTAGCAATCAAGGCTGGAATTGACATGGTACAGTTGTAAGCCTCTCAGCTTTCGTGCTTGACCAAAACTTTAATCAAACTTTGACAAGTTCCATCATCTCTTCTTGTGAGATTTCTTCAGGTCATGGTCCCATATAACTACACAGAATTCATCGATGGTCTAACCTTCCAAGTGAAGAATAACATCATCCCCATGAGCCGAATTGATGATGCCGTGAGGAGAATCTTGCGAGTCAAGCTTGTGATGGGTATATTTGAGAATCCACTGGCTGATGATAGCCTGGTCGACCAGCTTGGAAGTCAGGTTAGTTATCGATTCATTAGTATTTTCTTCGTGTTTTGAGATTAATAAAATGTTCATTATTTTGTTACTTAAACAGGGGCATAGGGAATTAGCTAGGGAAGCTGTAAGGAAATCACTTGTGCTGTTAAAGAATGGTAAATCAGCTGATGCTCCATTGCTACCTATTCCTAAAAAGGCATCAAAAATATTAGTTGCCGGTAGCCATGCGGACAATTTGGGTTATCAGTGTGGCGGTTGGACAATTGAGTGGCAGGGACTTAGTGGAAACAACCTCACTTCTGGTAAAATTCACGACTTTCCCAATATGTAGTGTCTGATTTACTGCATAATCACGTATAAGACCTACTAACATGAATCCTCTAATGGCCAGGTACTACAATCCTCACAGCCATTGAAAAAACAGTTGATCCACAAACTGAGGTCGTCTTTGAGGAGAATCCAGATGCTGACTTTGTGAAGTCAAACAACTTCTCTTACGCCATTGTTGTACTGGGTGAACATCCGTATGCAGAGACAGAAGGTGACAGCATGAACTTGACAATTCCTGAACCTGGTCCGAGCATGATATCCAACGTTTGTGGAGTTGTGAAATGTGTTGTTATCGTAATCTCTGGCCGTCCAGTCGTAATCCAGCCGTATCTTCCCTTGATGGATGCTCTTGTTGCAGCTTGGTTGCCAGGAACAGAGGGTCAAGGTGTAGCTGATGTTTTGTTTGGTGACTATGGTTTCACTGGCAAGCTTCCGCGTACATGGTTCAAGACTGTTGATCAACTGCCTATGAACGTCGGGGATAAATATTATGATCCTCTCTTCCCATTTGGGTTTGGCATCACCACCAAAGGCAGTAACACTAGCTAAGTTTCCATATAGGGGCATTTCTAGTTTCGAGCCATTTTTTATTTTTTTATGCTGTAATGAACTTTCATCTCATTGGAATTTTTGAGTGATTACTCAGAATTCAATTGAATAAAAAGGGAAATTATGATGTAATGCATAAAAATGTCTTCATTGCGTAGCTTGCGACAGAAATATTAGCCAGGTATGATCGTGGTAACAGAATTTTATATCGGATTCTATTGGAGCTTAAAGTGGAAAGATTTTTGCAGCTTAAAACATGGATTTCGAAGAATCACGGGCACAATCTATCTTGAAAGCTAAATGAACCTCCACATTTGAGCCTATAATCATATAAAATGGCGCATTTCTTCTAACTTCTAATATGATCCCATCTCCTTTTGTACAAGTTCATTTATGCAGCATTTTAAGCTTAATCTTAACGTCCAGTAGGGAAGGGAAAGGAAAAATAGGAGAGTATACATACCATGCATGAAAGTGATTAACATAGAAATGAGGTATAATGCACTGATTCATTCTGCTAATGTAGTATAGGATGGTGGCAGTTTGTTCATCACAAAAGTAGCAAGCTGTTTTTTATTTATTCATCATCACATTCTGCACTCAGGTGAATTCACAAATATCTGGACATCTATGAAAGTATTGCATGACCACATGAAGGAAAGCTCAGGTGAAATACATCTACCACAGCAATATACCTAATCAGCCGCAGTCTCGGCCTTATCCGTGTGCTTCTGAGCAATGTCACTATTCTCATGTTCGGCTTCTTGAATCTGCTTCATAATTACTGCCTTTTTCTCCAGTAGTGCATCTAGTTTTCCATTAATCTTCTCCAACTTCTGTTTTAGCTTGCCAATAACCTTGCTCTTGTCCTTCCCATCAAGTTTCCTTTTCTTCTCTCCTTTCTTGTCTTTCTCTATTTTATACTGTTTGCGTTTGTCTTTCTCCTTCTCCTCTCCTTCACTTTCTTCTATTTGAATCTCCCTGGAGGAAACTCCAACCTCACCCTTTGCTCCATCCGCGTCTTTCTGCTTCTCTTTGTCCTCTTTCTCTTTCTTCTTGTCTTCTTTTATATTTTCTTCACTCTTCTTCTCTTTTTTCTTGTTCTTCTCCTCTTTCTCTTCATCTTCTTTGTCAACTTCAGTTTTCGTACCAGCTTCATCCTTGTGCTTCTCTTTTTTCTTGTTCTTCTCCTCTTTCTCTTCATCTTCTTTGTCATCTTCAGTTTTCGTACCAGCTTCATCCTTGTGCTTCTTGTCTTTCTTCTCCTTACCTTTCTTCATCTTCTCCTCTTCTTTATCCTCATCTTTATCTTTCTTCTTCTCTTCCTTCTTTTCTTCTTTCTTTTCATCTCCATCTTTTTCCGCACCCTCTACATCCTTGTGCTTCTTATCTTTCTTCTTTTTCTTTTTCTTTTTCTTTTTCTCTTCTTCCACTTCTTCTTTACCGACATCCACTTCGTCCTTGTGTTTTCTGTCTTTGTTCTTAGTATTCTTCACCTTCTCTTCTTTCTCCTCATCTTTTTTCTTCTTCTCGCCATCTTCATCTTCATTGTCCTCATGCTTTTTCTCTTTCTTCTCCTTGTCCTCATTTTTCTTTTCGTTCTTCTCTTCTTTCTCCTCTTCATTTTCTTCAACTTCACCTCTCTCTTCTTCTTTTTCTTCCTCTAAATCTTCATCTTTGTTCTTCTTCTTCTCTTTTTCTTTGTCCTTTTTATCCTTTTTTTCCAGTTCTTCATCCTCATCCTTCTTCTCTTTCTCCTTTTTCTTCAATTTATAGTCATCCTTGTCTTCATGTTTGTCCTGCTTGTCCTCGGGTAGCTTTTCCTTCTCCTCTGATTTGGTCTTCAATTCGACTTCCACCTCAGGCATCTGCTCATCCTCAACATTTGGTTCCATATCCTTGGCCTTCACTTTGAGATGCAGTTCATCCTTCATGACCTTTTCTTGTCCCTCGACAATGGCTGCTGATTTCTCTTCCATCTCTAGATATTTGACAGAAAGTTGAAAATTTTAAATCCTTTTTGACCTGAAAAAAATTGAAGCGGGTAAGAAAGCAACCAAAAAACAATCAAAATAAACAACAAATGAAAGCAATGGAACCACCTATTATAAACCAAAAAAACAGACTAAATAACAAGTATATTACAGTAATGGGTAAGTAACCACTCCTTTCCTGCACGGTTGTATCATACCCAAAGATTAGTTTGTATATTGAGCAAAAGTTTTTCAGTTTTTCACTGAGTTGAAAGCACACTTGAATAAACATGATTCCATTTTTATTTTATTTTCAAACCATTGGAATGAACATGTTTCTCCTTTTCAAGAAGCAGAAACAGAGAGGAAAAATGAGAGGTTCCATGTGTTTGTGAAGAAAAAAAATACCGATGCAACTAAGTGCTACTTAGACTGCAAATCTTATGATATTTTTCCATCTAGCTTGCGGTCAGAATTCAATGCCCCATTTACTCTTTGAATATACACATAAATTATATGAAAAGAAATTCAGTATCTGTATTATAAATTCTAGCAAAATTTATTAGAAAATACCAGTTTAACTATGTCTCAATTCTCAACAATTCAATTACTGATAACAGTCGGCAATTCCTCCCCAGTTTTCTAGTTCCTATATCCTTTTAAAAAATGTAATAGCAGGGTATGACTACATTGCCACTATGATATAGGACTATATCATGAAAAGGTACTAACAAGATTCTTACTTTACAAGAACATATTAGGATTATATCTTCTATTGAACCGATAATAAATTTAAAAAGAAAAATTATAAGAACAAATGCCGATAATCGACCAACCAAAATCCTCTGCATCCATCGAGAAAACATATTTCAACAAATGTAATAGGGAATCTGCACAGTTGGTTGAACAAAATTTTATCTTGTACCCAAAAGATTACAAGTTCTGTCGATCTAGAAAACCATTGTGTATCTCCAATACTACAGATACAAGCTCAACTGTGAATACAGAATCATACATAACCACTCTATTATCCCATCAAAATTTCTAATTGACAAGGACATTTCTCAACTTCTCGTTCCATATATTTTCTTCCTACTGTTACTTCTCATACTTAAACCCAGATACGCTAATGGAAGAAATCAGACCATCAACTTCCCAAAATCAAAATACAATAGATACCCACATGCATATAAGACTACTAAACATGGTCTAACATAAACTATCATATAAATTTCTGACAAAACTAAAGAACATCAATAATGTTGTACCTTAGTCTAGTATAGTTTGCTTTAAGACGATATACCACCAGAAACGTCGTTGATGTCGAGAAAGCCTTAGATCGTCGTAGGTTGATAATGATTTTCAGCTTCCTCAGTATTTATAGCCAATTGGGATTTCCATTCTGTCACCTGGTTGGGACATTTAAGTTGATTCCAAACACGGAAGGAACGAAGTATGCATTGAGTAGGCCGTTGGTCAAAGTGTTTTCAGTCCTACGACGTGTGCCCTACGGTAATTGTAACACAGTTTTTGCTTACGTATTAAGATATACTGGATTCTGAGAAACATGGCAGGATATTTAGATTGAGAGTAAATTAAAGAATTTTAGAGTGGTTGGTAAACGGAGTTATTATGTTCCAACCTGGTTTATAATTCCATCCTGAATGCAATTTGAAGTAACAACTTGACATAAGGATTATATATAATGAAAGTGGGGTAAAATTTTTTTTTTATATAGGAGAACACGGGAGTATTACGATGCCTGATTAAAATCCATTCATTATTCCATACACACTTTAAAAATAAATAAATAAAATCTTTTAGAATTAAATATAGAATTAACGTAAAAATAATTGTTTAATATATTTTTAATTATTAAATTACATCCTTAAGGATAGGGTAAAAATTTTAGATAAAATTTGTATAATCAACACAGATTCAACAAGAAATTGTAAGTTTAAGTTAATTGAAAATAACATAATTAATAAATATATGATAAGAATGCAACATAATTATTAAAGAGATTAAATTTGGGTTTATATATAAATTTGGTTACGGTACAATTAATTAATTAGTTAAATAATTAGTTGTATAATATTAATTTATTTTTATTATAATTTTTTTTTAAATATATAAAAATAAATATATTAAATAATTGATAACTATAGCATGCGGACTCATATTTAATATCAATTAAGTACAATGGCATTGGTAGATGAGTTAGATATTTGTATAACATAATATCCATTAAAAAAAATTGTCATTCAATTTAAAATTTTGGTAGCGATTATTTGTAGGATTTTATTAAGATTTTTATATTTAATATTTTTTTATATATTAAAATGTATTATTAATTATTATATTAAATATCAAAATTTTTTGATAATTTGTTTTTATTTTTTCTCAATTCGATATATTCCCAAATCTCAAAAAAACATTTTGAAAATATTTTATATATTTATTAATTATAATATGATAATTATTATAAAAATATTTTATTTTTAGATGGTTCTATTAAAATTCTGTTTCTCAAAGTTGTTTTAAGAATATATATTTAAAAATAGATGTGTAGTTTTTCAGCTTTGTTCTCTACGTTACGTATAATATATAATTGTTTTTTAAATAATATTATTTTTAATTTTTTATAATAGTAAATAATATTTATTTCACATATTTTGCAATTTCTTTATATTTAAAATTTTGTAATATTTTTATAAATTAAAAATTATAAGGTTAAAGTTAAAATTTCCAATAAATAGTAGAAAAAAACAGGTACAGTAAGTTTAATGTAGCGTAGCATAACTCTTATCAAAACGGAACTTTCTCAATAATTTATTATTTTTCTAACATTCATGAGTGCAAGTGTGCCAACTTGACCATCCGAAGTGCCAGTTTAACGTCGTTGGACATGGGACCCAAATGCGAATGAAATTCGAAAAAAGCCTAATTAAACGCATTAATTATTTAACATCAAAATTAAAAAATAAAAATTAATTATAATTCATTTGAATTGAAAAGATAATCATGCCTCCAGGCTCCAACGGGGTTCAGATATGCCTTCCGTCACCACTTTAAGACGTAATGACACAAGTACCCTCAACAATCGCCAATAACGCATATTGTCATTTGATATCCCATGCCAGAAGGGCAAAATAGTCACTGCAAAGTAATTTCAAAATAAAAAATAACTAATTTCTTTATCAGGACAAGACAACCATACCCCTGTACCTCACCCAAAAGGTAACACTGTTAAGAAATTGAAACCGTGATTTCATAGAACGAATCTACTACACCTGGTACAGTAAACAAATCGTACCATATATTATAACGGACCCACTTAATCGACGGTTTGAATCTTATCGTAGAAAATATTTTCCCAGGAATAGCTTGTTCACGGTCCGTTCTTCTCCGTTCGAACTTTGCACACGAAATATACGAACTTTTATTGCTTGTTTCCTTTCTCGAGAGGGAACCCTACAAGGGGCCTGGTTTAATCTTGTTGAACCAGGTCTTAATCGAACAGTTGAATTCAATAACGCATTATACAATTAATTCAGATCTCATTGGAAGCTGTATGTTTGAGTTGTTTTATCTTCATTATATCGATTAAGCTTTTCTAGAGTTTCTTCTTCGAGCGGCTTCCACGATGAACGACTTGTTAGGAGTAATATTTTCAGCTCACATTGTTCGTTTTTGTAATGAATTTGATTTGTTCGCAAGGACGTGGACTTTTTTTTCAATTATTGTTGTTGTTTTACTGGTTTTGTCTGGATCTAATGCTTGACCATGATAGGTTAATAGTTTGTCAAGATTGTCATATAATTAAAAATTAAGAATTCTATTTTTCTAATTTTTTTGGTGTATGATTTCAATACTTTATGTTTAATTGCTGAGACTAAATTGAAGATAGGTTTCATAGATTTTCTAGTTTGGATTTGAAAAAACAAAAATAAAATAAGATTCAAATGATCCAATTTTGTCCAGGCCCCAGGGAATTAGTTGTATTTATTATTATGTTATTGCTGTCATATTGTAGAATTTTAATTATTAATGTTGATTAAAAAAAATAGAATCCTGGTCAAGTCAGCCTCACAATTAAAAGGAATCAATTTAAATGATTGGTCAAGTGGTAGATTGAGTTGAAGATCAACCTGTTTCACATGGTAAACGAAATGTTATGAATTTCATTTTGCTTAGGGGAATCAAAGCAGTGGAGTGTATGTTTACAAACTTGACCTTCTGATAACATTGGTTTTTGTGGATCCTCGCATTGATGTAAGCTAAAAAATATTATCTGTGCAGATGATGATAACCCAATTTTATAAGAGAATGTCTGAGATCTTGTTAGTTTCTTGATCATGTTGAGCTTGATTAAGCTTAAATGTTGTAGAAGAGTTACTCAATGAGAGGAATTTATTAAATAAGGTGACAGAAAAAATGGTTATCAACTGAAGATCAGCAGCTTAAGCAAGTCTAGAATTGTAGCTTTCAGTCGGGCTCTAAACAAATAATGCAGAACAGTATCCTAATTCAACTTGTAATTAAGTTGTTACTATTCTGCATAATTACATTGATTTATTGATTTCATTTGATTTGTATTTCTGATGCTGATTTTCTAGTTATATTTATGTAGTGGATTCTGGAAAATCATGTCCATTGCGGTTATATATAGGTTAGCTCCAGTTTTGCATATTTCACAAAGCTTTTATTACTGTTCATCAATGCAACTTAAGATTTGAAAGGCAAATCAATAAATTACTTGTTTGTGAGGCTTTTTTTCAATTTTCATGATGTTACTAACTGCTTGCTATTGACTGTGTTGCTTCATAGATGAAGTGCGATCGTTAGATTAAGATTTAAAGTTTGTCTACCAGTCTTTTCCTTTCTACTGACTTGATGATTTGTGCAGGATTCTTTTGAGATTCCTCGCGGTCAAGGCTCTAGAGGGGGGGATATTGAGTTAGGGCTACCAATGAATTCTGGAGAATTGGGCTTGGAAAATTTCTTTAAGAAGGTGCTTTTTGACTTCTTATTATGGTTGCACGTTATGTGTAAGATTGAAGGATGATTAACGTAGTTACATCCTCTTGCTTTTTGCCAGTGCTGTCTTATTATCTGTGTATATTATGATTGTATGGTTTTGGGGTTACATACAAGTTTATTTTTTTAATCAATTTAATCAATATGAAGTCTTGTAATGCCATTCTCTCTCTCTCTCTCTCTCTCTCTATATATATATATATATATATAATTCTTTCTTTTGGCAGGTTCAAGAGATCGACAAAGAATATGAGAAGCTGGAGAGACTGCTCAAAAAGCTTCAGGTACAAATTTCCTTTCCTGGAGGGGGAGGGTCCAGCCTAATTAACTGTCTACTCATCAAGAATGGGGACAATGTTCAAAATCATATCATGTGAAAGAAGGCAATTAGAAAGTTCTTGTCATTTTTGTCTTGTTTTGTAAAGTTATAGTCATGGGATGCTGGAAGGACCAGTACAGGGGTTTCTGCTATCGATTATAAATATTTCTTAGAAGACAATAGAAAGAGCACAAGCATTTAAAAGGTCTAATGTCGAACTAAGTTAGGTTACCATGCTGAGGAATACTTCAACGCAAACTGTATTGCAGTTTGACCAAGTTTCTTAGAGGGGAAAATAAAATAGATCTGTTCCTGCATTTGAATTCATAAAGCTTCCCTGTTTGTAGTTTTTCTGGCTTTATGTCTAGGTAAATTATTGTAGGAGTTGCGGAAGGTGTGTCAAGGAGATTGAATGAAGCTTCTAGTTCAATAGGTTGTAAGCAACAAAGTGCTTATTTGAAATTCTCTTTAACAAAGGTTTTTCCCGTAAGACGTGCTTTATTGTCATTTTTCTGCGAATGTGGTTTGCAGGATGCTCATGAGGAATCGAAAACTGTGACCAAGGCTCCTGCCATGAAAGGTGACCTTTAACCTCTTGGAGTTTGCATAATATATCTTCAAGCATTTCTGTTTCCTTTGAAGATATTTCTTTTTCCTCTCTATCTTTCCCCTTTTCCCATCCTTTTGTAAGTCAATTATTACAATTATGCTTCAGCAGAAAGGAACACATTAGTCTTGAGAATGCTGAACAAAAAATCATACTCATCGTTAATGTTCTTGACTAGCCTCTGTTTTATCATGCAGCGGTTAGAGAATTCAATAAGTACATACTAAAATTAAGTCAATTAATCTAACAAAATGATGAATTAATGGAACATGACTGGATGCAATTTTTTATCAAGTATTTGAAGTTTACTGATAGATGCAACCTGGGAGTCTCCAAATGACATATACCCAAAGTATTATAAATAATTTAATATGTGAGCTGCAAGCTGCTTCCTGCAAGCCATTTATTTCTCTACAGGTTTGTATGTGGGTGGGTGTATAGGTTAACTAGCGCAAAATTTCCTGTGTCCACAAAAATTTGAATGGCCTATTATCTCGATACTCTTGTATCTCTAGTAGGTCAGAATCCAGTAGTTTTGTTTATGCTTATGTTCATATAACAACTATTTGCACTTTCATAAATTCAACAAATAATTCTGAGAGATTTTGATGTCATGATTAGCAATCAAGAAGCGAATGGAGAAAGATGTGGACGAAGTTGGAAAAATTTCTCGTTTCATGAAGTCGAAGATTGAAGAATTGGATAGAGAGGTAGGAATACTTGTCACTTTTATTGTAAAGATTTAAGTCTTTGGATTGCTTACATGTCCTTCTGTTCCTTCTGTTTATGTGGTTCAGAATTTAGCTAATAGGCAGAAGCCTGGGTGTGGAAAAGGAACAGGAGTTGATCGATCAAGAACGGCAACAACTCTGTAATTTATACTTCTGCTTTTTTTTCCTTCTTTCAGTTCTCTTTACCTTATGAACTATGCTATTACGTGATGAATGCATAACTAACTTGTTTAAATGTTATACTTTATTTGCAGTGCCTTGAAGAAGAAGTTTAAAGACAAAATGGCTGAATTTCAGGTAGATCAGATGTAAATATATTGCATGATACTTTTTACCTCTAATAAATTTTTTTTATGGGCTTTTTTATGGTGTCTTACATCTAAATTTTACGGTCCTCAAATGTATTGCAGGTTCTAAGGGAAACCATCGGTCAAGAGTATCGAGAGGTGGTTGAGAGGCGTGTTTTTACAGGTTTGAATCTTTTCACCCTGCTACTTAGCAATGGCTTATGCATAAGATGCTTTAGTCTTTCCACAATAAAGAGCTAATTTTAGTATTTTCCTGGATGCAATGATCTTAGTAACGGGTAAAAGAGCTGATGAAGAGGTAAAACTCATTTCCCTATGACATTCCTTGCAAATTTACTTTGATATGAGCTCATTCTCATTATTCAATGTTGCACAGACAATTGACAGATTGATTGAGACTGGAGACAGCGAACAGATATTCCAGAAAGCAATCCAGGAACAAG
>JAVXUL010000009.1:14076935-14101398 GCA_035590515.1 Trichilia minutiflora
TTATTGTTATTATTATTATTATTATTATTATTGTTATTATTGTTGTGGTTGTTGTTATTTCCTTGGTTTGGTCTTGATCTAAAGCTTGACAATGATAGGTGTAGTAATTTTTCTAGATTGTCATATAATTAAAAATTAAGAATTCGAGATATTATATATATATATATTTATTGCTGTATGATTTCAAAATTTTAAATGTTTAGCTGCTGAGAATGAATGGAAGATAGGAGTCATAGATTTTCTAGTTTGGATATAGAAAAGGTAAAAAGGAAAATAAAATTCAAATAATCCAATTATATTTAGGGAATTAGTTGTATTTATTATTATGTTATTGGTGTCTATTGTAGAATTTGGATTATTCATATTGATAAAAAAAAAATAATATTGATCAAATCAGCTTCACAATTAGGCGGAATCAATTTAAATGATTGATTAAGTGGTGGATTGAGTTGAAGATTAACCTGTTTCATATGGTAAATGAAATGTTTACGAATGTAGCTTTGCTTAGGAGAATCAAAGCTTTATTTATAAACTTGACTTATGAAACATTGATTTTTGTGAATCATTTGGTTGACGTAAGCCAAAATATATTATCTCTGTGGATGATGAAAACCCAATTTCATAAGAGAGCTTCTGAGATCTAGATAGTTTCTTGATCATATTGAACCTGAGTAAGCTTAAATGTTGTAGAAGAGTTACTAAATGAGAAGAATTTATTAAATAATGTAATACAAAAATGGTTTATCAACTGAAGATCAGCTTAAGTAAGTCTAAAATTGTGGCTTTTGGTCAGGCTCTGAACTAATAATGCAGAACATTATCCTAATTCAAACTTGTAATTGGTTGTTACTATTCTGCATTATATTGTTTGGTTGATTTCATTTGATTTGTGTTCCTGATGCTGATTTTTTAGTTAAATTTATGCAGTGGATTCTGGAATTGGATCCATTGCAACTATATATAGGCTAGCTACAGTTTTGTGTAGTTCACAAGGCTTTTACTACTGTTGATCAATGTAACTGAACGTGTGAGAGAGGCCAAGCAATGAATTAATTGTTTGTGAGGCTTTTTTTTTTTTTTTCAATTTTCACAGTGCTACCAACTGCTTGCTATTGACTATGTGGATGAACTGCTACCATTAGATTAAGATTTAAGGTTTGCTTGGACAGTCTTCTCCTTTTTATTAACGTGATGATTTGTGCAGGATTCTTTTGAGATCCCTCGGGGTCAAGGCTCTAGAGGGGGGGATATTGAGTTAGGGATACCAATGAATTCTGGAGAACTGGGCTTGGAAAATTTCTTTAAGAAGGTGCTTTTTGATTTCTTACTATGGTTGCTCGTTATGTGTAAGATTGAAGGAGGATTAATATAGTTACATTCTCTTGCTTTTCTCCAGTGCTTTCTTTTTATCTGTATATATTATGACTGGTTTTGGGGTTAAATACAAGTTTAGTGTTTTAATAAATATGAAGTCTTGTAATGTCATACTATATATCTAATTCCATTTTTTGGCAGGTTCAAGAGATTGACAAAGAATATGAGAAGCTGGAGAGACTGCTCAAAAAGCTTCGGGTACAAATTTTCTTTTGTGGTGATTTTTCTTTTTGGGGTTGGGGGAAGGTGCCAGCCTAATTAACTGCCTAGTCATGAAGAATAGGGACAATGTTCAAATCATATCACATTGAAGAAGGCAATTAGAAAACTCTTGTAAATTTTGTCTGGTTTTCTAAAGTTATAGTTATGGGATGCTGGAATGACCAGTACAGGGTTTTCTGCAATCAATTATAAATATTTCTTAGAGTACAACAGAAAGAGTCAAGCATTTAAAAAGTCTTAACGTAGAAACTAAGTTAGGTTGCCATGCTGAAGAATACATCAATGCAAACTGTATTGCAGTTAGAACTGAGTTTCTTAGAATGAATCTCTTCCTGCATTTGCATTCATCACGCTTCCCCATTTGTAGTTTTTTCTGGCTTTATGCCTAGGGAAATTATTGTAGGAGTTACAGAAGGTTTTCCAAGGAGATTGAGTGAAGCTTCTACTTCAATAGTTTGTAAGCAAGAAAGTGCTAATTTGTTCTCATCATTTTTCTGCAAATGTGCTTACAGGATGCTCATGAGGAATCGAAAACTGTGACCAAGGCTCCTGCCATGAAAGGTGACCATTAACCTCATGCAGTTTCATGATATTTCTTCATGCATGCGGTTTCCTTTGTTGATATTTCCCCTCTCTCTCTCTCTCTCTCCCCTTTTGCCATTCTTCTATAAGTCAAGGATTACTATTGTGCTTCAGCTGAAAGGAACATATTTCTCATGAGAAAGCTGAACAAATATTGTGTAGCATATAATAAATTTCCCTGTAGTATTCATACTCATTGTTACTTGTTCTTGACAAGCCCCTGTTGTATCATGCAATGGTTAGAGAATTCAATAAGTACAGACTAAAATTAGGTCATATTAATATAACAAAATGATGACCTAATGGAGCTTGACTCTACAATTTTTTATCAAGTATTTGAAGCTTACTGATAGATTCAACCTGTGAGGCTTCAAATGACAAATAACCAAAGTATTATAAATAATTCAATACGTGAGCTGCACGCTGCTTCCTGCAAGCCATTTATTTCTTTCATACAGATTTGTATGCAAGTGCATGGGTCAGCCTTTGCAAAATTTCCTCTGTGTCCACAAAAATTTGAGTGACCTATTATCTTCATACTCTTGTATCTCTTGTAGGTCAGAATCCAGTAGTTTCATTTATCCTTCTGTTCATAGAATAACTATTCGCGCTTACATGAATTCAATAAATAATTCTGAGAGATTTTTTTGTTGTCATTAGCAATCAAGAAGCGAATGGAGAAAGATGTTGACGAAGTTGGAAAAATTTCTCGTCTCATGAAATCGAAGATTGAAGAATTGGATAGAGAGGTAAGAATACTTGTTACTTTTATTGTAGAGATTTGAGTCCTTGGATTGCTTACATGTACTTCTGTTTATGTGGTCCAGAATTTAGCTAATAGGCAGAAGCCTGGGTGTGGAAAAGGAACAGGAGTAGATCGATCAAGAATGGCAACAACTCTGTAATTTATACTTTTACTTTCTTTCTTTCTCTCAGTTCTCTTTACTTTATTAGCTATGCTATTAGGTGATGAATCCATAACTAACTTGTTTAACTGTTATGCTTTATCTGCAGTGCCTTGAAGAAGAAGTTTAAAGACAAAATGGCTGAATTTCAGGTAGGTCAGATGTAAATATATTGCATGATATTGCAATGTACTTTTTATCTCTAATAAAATATCTCTTGATGAGCTCTTTTATGGTGTCGTATATCTCCTAAATTTTAAAATTTCTAAAATGTATTGCAGGTTCTAAGGGAAACCATCCATCAAGAGTATCGAGAGGTGGTTGAGAGGCGTGTTTATACAGGTTTGAATCATTTTACTCTGCTACTTAACAGTGGCTTATGCATAAGATGCTTTAGTTGTTCCTTGATATTGAGCTAATTATAGTCTTTCCTGGTTGCAATGATCTTAGTAACGGGTACAAGAGCTGATGAAGAGGTAAAACTCATTTCTCTATGATATTCCATGCAAATCTACTTTGTTATGAGCTGCTTCTCATTATTTGTTGTTGCACAGACAATTGACAGATTGATTGAGACTGGAGACAGCGAACAGATATTCCAGAAAGCAATCCAGGAACAAGGGCGAGGCCAGGTTTATCTGTTTTTTTCCCTCTTTATACAATGCATTTCCTATTTCAAAATTGAACTTTCTTCTCTATCAACATGAGGATCTCTCCTTCCTGATGGATTGAGCTATTTAGGATATGTTCCACATCAATTTAGCTGTTAGTCAAACTTAATCTGAGAGATTGTTTATTTAAGTATTTATGGGGCGCAGTAGGCTGTAAATTACTCAAAATTTTAGCTGTCAAAAACTTTTGATGGATAATCTTGATTGATATATGATCCATTTGCAGATAATGGACACTCTAGCTGAAATTCAAGAGCGCCATGATGCAGTTAGAGACTTGGAAAGAAAGCTTCTTGAGTTGCAACAGGTACTTGATTAGTTTATTGAATTGATGTAAATCATGTCAATCAAAATATCAAGTTCAATGTTTGGGGTTATTATGCTTATCAGAATCTTTGCGGTTTGTCCTCAACTTAAATGGCTTAAATGATTAAATGGGTAGGTTTGCATTTTCCTATTCAAATTGAGTCGATTCTCAATTTTAATATTCAGGAAGCATGGTACTACAATTCTCAAATTTATACACCTAGTTTTCTTTCTGAAGTGATGTGACACTAACTTATATTTGGTATATGGACCACAGAATTAGGTTGAGATTGGGACTGTGGTCTTTTAGTGTGCTTTGAAAGCACAACTACTAAATTTTTTATTGAACACCGAGCTTTAGTTGGAACCACTAACTTGTCCACTTATATTTGATATCTAATGATTTGCTGCCAGAATAGTTCTAACTTAAAAATCTTAGCACCTCAATCCCAAACATGGCTTTAATATGGAAAGTGATATTGTAGCTCTAAGTTCGTGCCACTTCCTGTGCAATGCAGAAATTTGAATACAAATTTGTGAGTAGTATTACTCATTTAAGAATATGCAGGACCTGCACTGGATGTGTTTCATGAGCATTGTTTATATAGATGGTCCTTCGGCTTAGTGTCTGATGTTGCTTTAAGTGAGACAATGTCCTTTAGTCCAACCTGGTGGCTAAGAGCAGCCAAACAGCCCTAAAAGAAGCCTGATGTTTCAATAGGATGCTTTGAAATTCCAAAATATTTCAATGAACCAATGGTAGTGGTTTCAAATAGGATCAATCTGCTCATGTCAAGGGCTCTACAAGTTATAGAGGTTAAATCAATTGTCAAAATGGAGCATATATTTTCATTGCTTTCAATTCATTTGTCTTTTGCAGATCTTTATGGATATGGCAGTATTAGTGGATGCACAGGGAGACATGCTTGACAATATAGAATCTCAGGTAAACAAAACTCAGTTCTTGTTATGTGTCACCATCAATGGCAAAACGAACAATTATTGGCATAGAATCTCTACTTGAGTAAATATTTACAATAAATACTACATGTACAAACTTTTTATCCAAACTCTTCTCAACAAATTGATATTGCATAAAAATAGGTGAAAAAGTAAAAGAAAGACAAATTAACTAAATCAATGTATAAAATTTTGTATATGTAATAATACTAGAAAATTTATGATTTAAAAATGTAAAATGGAATGCCATTCGTTTTCCATCTTGTAATGAGAATCATGGTGCTTGGCAACCTTAAATGATGTGAACTAAAGATTTTCATGCACGTTTTTGTCAGGTGTCAAGTGCTGTAGATCATGTGCAATCTGGAAATACAGTACTTCAAAAGGCAAAGAAGCTACAGAAGAATTCCCGGAAATGGATGTGCATTGCCATTATCATTCTTCTCATTATTGTTGTAATTATAGTTGTTGCGGTGCTCAAGCCATGGCAAAACAACAAGGGTGCTTAGTTCCTCGGTCATTTGTAATGTATGAGTTCTGACAATTGATGTTGTTTGGACCTTTGGCCAATTTCTGTTACTTGAGTTTCCATGTTTCAAGCCTGTTTTCTCTTTCTTTCTTTTTTTCTTTTCTTTTTTCGTAGTATAATTTTGTGATCTAGCAAACGAATAACAATGATAATGTACCATTTTAATTGAAATTTATATACCAATATTCTTTCATATTACTTGTAATCATATGTTTCGTTGTTGTTGTTCGACTCTGAAATGAATTTGGTTCATACCTAGTTATTTGTATCATAGACATTACATGATATCTGCCAAAATTCTAGGAAATAATCTTGGTGGTCCAAAGTTTTGCGTATCACTATATCCATATACTGACTGCCGAATTTAATCAAGGGGGTGAAACTGAGACTCAGAAACTGCCAAATGAGAATTTCCTTGAAAACCTTCAACAAGTCCTAGTCATAGATTTCCATTAGTTGTCCATACTCTTTTATAACACTAACAAAATAGATAAAAAAAATTTTATAAATTGAGGTAACAATATTATCACATATTTGATATAATTTATAATTTTAAATCTTGTGAATTTCACTCATTTTTATGAAAATATAAAATATAGAATAATTATATATAATATTTATACATTAATTTGTGAAAAAAAAATTATATAAATTATTCAAATCCTTAGCAGTACTATACTAAGTACTATGCTAGGTGATCAGCCAGTATAATACTTCTTGGACATCCCACCGTTTACCAATGTCCTCTTTTCATCACTTGGGGCTAAAAGGATATAATTATAAGTGTAGAATTAATTATTCATCAACTTTTACCATTTTATCATAAGTACAAGAAAGCGTATCCACTGAAATATTTATACGTATAAAATGAAAAGTATTTAAAAAAAAAAAAGAATGTTCTCTTTTCATGGACATTTTCGGAGGCAAAATTTACAACCTGACAAAAGCAGTTTACAAAAATAAAATTCAAAAGCATTTTGTATAGAGCTAACAAAAGTGAGTCCTAACAACCATACGCAACACAACTTGACCCAATTTATGAAAAACCTTCAGCTTTCTTCTTCTCTTAAGAGTCTCTGGTCTGATTCGGCTATGGCATGTAGTCATCCATCTTGACCTCAGTGCATAAATCTATCTCACCCTTGTTCCAAATGTTTGATGTATAAAGGTATACAAGTAGTTTTCTTTTCCATAATTGCACGATTAGATTTCTTAAATCTACTCAAAAAGAATAAATTTGAAGAATTATTTTACTCAAGTGCTTAAGTTTCAACTGTCAGAAAAAAAAATGACCACATACATTACCTTCTGTCCGCTCAAAAAAAAACTTCAGCCAAGAAGAAATACTGGAAACTGAATGCCGCCTTTGATGATAAACCAGGAAACAATATCATTTCAACATATACTTCTAGTCATTAGGATCCCATTCCTCATCACGATCAAAGGGTAAAGTTGCACCAGTTTTGCCATCACTATCATTGGATTCTGGCAGTTCAGCAGTAACACTGTCATAATCCGGTAATTCACTGTCATCATTTTTTCCAATATCTGTTTCCAAGGAACCAGCTTCTTGCCCACGCTGTATCCATTTTGGGCACTCATCTTCACCTCCATACAGAAATCGACCATCCTTACCTTTTGATTGATTTGGAACCTTGGCAGATGAAGCTCTACATGAACATTCAGGAATTGGGTGAGACAAGAATGAGACTGGTTTCGACAACAGGGATTGTCTAATAAATCCATACTCATCCAAGCTCTTGTTCAGACATTCCTTCACCAAAAGCCTCCAATCATGCTTCAGATGGTACATATTCTCATGAGTAATGTTGAATAATTCAGCAAGAACTTTTCTGTTTGAAGAACAAAAACAAAGTGTCAGAAATGTATTATCGAGATGCAAATCATCTATTAGTTAAACCATACAGTTTAACATAAGCGAAATAAGAAAAATTAGGTAGATCAAGTCAGGAAGTCAATTTGCTATGGAAATGTAAATATAAGATTGTAAATATTTATTAATCCGATCTTGAGAAATATAAAATACATCTGTAAAACTTTTTACTCGCAAATACCAGTATTTTTTCCATAGCAAATGGTTAACTTTTTTGCAACAGTCAAATCTGATCAAGACAGAGAACTGACCAATCTAAACAGGAAGTAGCTAATCATAAACAAAACACAACAGTCATGACAAAGGAAGATGAATGTTTTTGGGTGGCACATACATGTTGAATTTTAATGAAATCAATGCACGTCTAACCTGTCTGGCCGATATGTTCTAGAAGAAGCACTCTCATAAAGCCGCTGTCCCATGACCAAGCTTGCAAAATCTGGCCATTTACTACCATCATTGTGAAAACCAGGAAAGAATGCATCTGCTTCCACAGAGACAATATAATCTAGAGCATCCCAGAGCAACCTATGTGCCTGATTCCTCAGATCCATAGCTGAAGGATTAGGTTCCGTGTCAGTCTCAGTGATCCAGCCATACCATCCTTCTTTTTCATGTCGATAAATGGGTCTATCTGGAGGTGGAGGGAGAGGCCTAGGCCGAGCACCAGCCTTATTCCACTCTTGTATACGTTGTTTCTTGCTTTTGGCAGGAGGTGGTTGGAAAAGATCCTCAGGAAGATATGTTTCAGGACCAACCAGGTCAGACAATTCTTTCTGGCTGCACAGGGAAGTGCTATCTACTAAATTGGAGAACATGGCTCGCAGAGGGAGGAGAGTACGTTGACCACCAAAAGTTTCAGAACCAGCAAGGTATATAATTGTTGTAGGAGGATAGCCCATTGCACAAAGAAGAAGTCCAACCTAAAAACGTTTCAATATCAACATAAGTAAATGGCAGCAAGTTTAGTAGTACAAGGCTTCCATAAATCATTATCAACTGAAATTTTCATACTATGCTTACCTCTTCAGGCATGAGGGGACATGAACCATTTTCTCTACGCATGTGTAAGTCTACACTTAGTTCTTCATTAAGAATTCCTTGTTTGATCATCTGTGCTCTTCGATATTGTATGAGTTCAGTGTGAACATCCTAGAAGAAGCACCAAGTTAGAAGATGAAGTCAGCAAAATTACCAAGAAACCTATGAACATGCTGAGTCATTCTTTTCTGGACTATTTTGAGGCAGAAACTGCCATGAAATATGTAAAAGGGAAAAAAAAATCTTCCCTGCTGGTTTTCTAAGAGCAAAATGTAGGCAATGAGCAACTTTAATTCTTGAAAATGTTCTTAAAAAAACACTGCTCAAGCAACTAACCTGGAACAGTTCTGCACAACCATGATATGCCAAGGTTTCTCTCACTAAACCAGGATGATAAGCTAGGAAAGGTTGGCCCCATTCTCGTAACCTAGGGAAAGAAGATTACATAGCTCAGATTCATCAAGGCAGATATTTCTGGTTTATCTGAAGGCATAGAAGAATGCAACTAGCATAACACAACAGTTTCTTTAAAAATAATATAAAAAATGAATGAAGTTGAAATATTCAATATATAGCTTCATAGGTTAATCAGTTTCCAATACTCATATCCATTGTAAGAATTATCAAATATAACTTAACTGCAAAATGAATTGTATCCCTAAACTTTTAAAATCAAAAGAATAAAAATTCAGACAATGCAGGAAGATTATACCTCTCCACCATCAGCTGGCCAAGAATCTGAATTTCAGGACGAAACCGGAGTGCATGAAAGGCAACCCTGCATCTAAGCCTCTGAAGCTCAGACATGCTTGGTGGAAGAATTGACTGAGAAGAAATAGGAAATACTTTAACAGCACTCCTCTTCTAAACCATTTAAAAATATCTAGGACTTCCAAACAGCATTAAGAAAATTAAAAATTAACTGAGACCATAATAACATAACTCTTAACGTGCTAGAAGAAACAAAAGCATCCATAATAACTTCTGGGCTTCAAATTTTGGCATGCAACCATCACTTAATTGAAAAAGAGCACTTACTAACTGGCAATCAAACAAATCTTGATAAGTAGACTGAATGAGCAAAATTGACTAACACCATATAACTCTTAACACAATATAAATCATCCATATTCACTTTTGCAACTCAAATTATGGCCTTCAACCATCATGTAATAAAAATAATACCACTAAAACTTTCAATCATAAGAATCTTGAGAAATAGAATGGATTAGACAGAAGAGACTAGCACCCAACAGCAATGAATTTCCTCATCATGTCAACAAGAAGGTAAATGTCTCAAGCAGGGCAAAAATGACTAGACAATCTTCAACAGACTGCTCAATAATTTCAATGCCCTCTACACACATGAAGACAAGTGCTTTCTGCTCTTTGAACAGGCAACCTATCCATGCAGAAGTTTTCAAAAATATTGCAAAGTTATATTTGAAGTTCTCAATTTGTCTATTTTGTTGTTACTGCTAATGTCTGAGGCATTTCATTGTTCACTTGGAAAACACTGAGATGAAATTCCTAAGAGAAAAGGACTTGTCAGGAGGAAAACAACAGAGTAACATGTTTCTCAATAGAACATCTAACAAAACCATTTTGCAGCAGAGAAGCTAAGGCCCATTTGAAAAGATGATCCACATTGTTTTTCACGAGTTTAATAAGGAAAAATTTTCTCCTTTTTCTTCTCAACAACTAATTGCCAAGCAGGCTGTTCTCTTTTTCTGTTTCCTTTATTCTTTTTCAGAACTGAGTCAAGAATTTAAGAAGCAAACAAGAAACTATTGGGTTATGCTAGCAGAAAACATATCAATGACAGATTCCACATAAGAAAAATTCCAATTTACAGTAACAGGTAAAAGTAGAAATTAAATAAAATAATAGTGAGAATATTTAAAAATCATTCATATCAACAACCCTAGACAATGCTAGAAGTAGGATCAACATGTGTAACATGCATCAGTGAGCAATTGATACTTAAAAACAAAAATATTGCACAAACTTCAAAACATCACACAATTCGTATATGAGACTCAACCTAGTTAACCATCTGAACCTCTCCTACATACAAAGTTTATGGACATTTACTATAGTTGAAACTCATATACAAGTCATAGGAAGAGAAAAATAATTTGCAGTAATGGTCCAACAAATTAATGTATTTTAAGATATTAACATACCTGCAGGCATCCTCCATCAGTAAGAATCAGCCCAATAACTTTGGCTTTCTTTAATTCTGGTAAAACTTCTTTAATATAGTAATTTGGAGAAGTGGAAATTCTGGGCTTAAAAGTAGGGAATTCATTCTTCTTCCTTCCTGCCTTCAAATTTTCAGGGAGGTTCTTCACTATAATTACATCATTTGTGAGTGATGCTATGAATTGCTCCTCGTCATAAAGATAGGAAAAACTCTTGAACTTATAACTTCATGATAATACAAAGGGTTAAAAACAAAAATCAATCAATTTACTAACACAGACCTACATTTAAATAAATGATTAACAAAGCTAGTGTAAAACACCTGATGCCCTTTGAGCGAAGAGTTTCCTGAACCTCTGGAATGACAAGAGTAGCATTTAAAAGCCTGGATATGGTGACAAGATCACAGATCTAGAAAATTAACAAAAATGTTATGAACTCCCAGAAGAAAAGTATAACAAGGATAAATTTATTTCATTGAATAAAATCATACCGAAGATCTTATCTTCTCAAAGCCACCAAAAACTTTTGCATAGATGAGATCATTGCTCTTTTCATTTGGAGCTGTGTAAAAGGAAAAGAAAAGAAAAGAAAAGGTGTTAAATAACCAAGATGACCTGTTATCTGTAGATTAGAAACTTTCAAATCATAGATAACAAAGACAAAGCAAAAAGATGAATAACAATTTTAATTAAAACTCAAATTTAAATTATATTTAAGGCTTGTAGGATATTTTTTTCTATTTTCATGATATTGCTTTAATCACCTTATTGAAAATAGCATACAGAAAGCAGCAACATGAAAGTTACGTCAAAATGCAAATTAAATTTTAATCTCAGCATCAGAAACCAAATTTTCATGTATCCTTCTTCCCGAGAATCGAAACAGCAACTGTTCAAGCCATAACTTTTGAATAGAACACAATGTGTGTGTATGCGTTTCCAAACACCATTATAAACTTCTCATTCAATCATGTTCATTGTTTTAAGGAAAGACAACAGCTATTTAATGTAATACATTTTGTACTTCAATTTTAAAAATGGTAAAAACTTTAGGAAAAAATGTAAAAGGATAAACGCAGAAAGATTTACAAAACTCGTTCAAACCTAGAGAAGGCTATCCTTAAAGCTAACCAGACAACAATAACATATCAAATATTTAAACTACTTCGCGTCAGTACATAGGTCAAAACACATCATTTATGACCATTTGGCTTTAACAGGAAAAACGTAATTAGGTATTACATCTCTAGAAGACAAATCCAATTGCTTTCTCAGACCGAAGGAAATTTCACCATCCCACCTCAAATGAAAAGAAAATAGAACATAAAACGATGGATAATAAAAAAGTAAAATAAAACAAAGGCCTCGATTGCATTAATACATAGCAGTTGAAGAAAATTCATTACCAGGGTAGTCGGTCCTAGGATTGGCATAAGGCTGCAAAGATTCCAAAGACTTCACAGGTCCCCATAGCTTCTTGTTCCTGCTACCCTGAAACAAAAAATACGGCAATAGCTAATACATTATACAAAGCAAATACATACATACACACACCAACAAAGTATATACAGAAAGATAGGATCTAAAACAGACCTGGATTCCAATCAAAGAACCAAAATCATGGCGAAGAGCAGTCATTGGTCTGTACTGAACCAATCCCACACGTGAAATCTTTGTCATTGAAAGGTGCACCACAAGGGATCCCATTGACAAAGCCAGCACAAAGAGAGCTATCCATTTTATCTTAGATTTAAAAACCATAATTTACTCATCAATTTTGAAATTCAATGATAAACCCTACATTACAATTCGATAACCAAAAATCAATTCTTCAAATCCAAGAGAGTAATGAAATGCAAAGAAACATGATCTGAACTACCTGAAAAGTGTAAGGAATTTAATACAAGTGATATCGCTTTAAAGACTTTTTCGAAGAATTAGGTTCAATATTTGATTTTCTTCTAATTTTTCCTCGATTTTCTAGGCAACCAAACACGGGTAAGTACTGGGGAGATTCTGAATCTGCAATGATAAAATAGATTGTTTTAATTTGTTTGGAATTGTAGAAAGAAGTTTCTCGAGAAATCAATACAAAATGAAAATGTAAATGTTTTCCCGGAAAACGTAATCTAGAGTGTGAACCGGGTAGAGTAACGGAGATTTCTCATTCATTGCATTGTGGAGTTTCCGTTAACTGAACTATGAACAAATTTCCCTCGTTTTTCATTATTAAAAAAAAATTATTAAATTTTTTTTGTTTTTTTCTTCTGTTGTCTTTAGTTTTAAGGGATAAGATTTTGTAACTTGTAAGGTGAAATTTTTTCTTTTTAATTTTTGAAAAATAAAAATGGAAAAAAATTATTTGATAAAATATTTTATGAAAAAATAAAATAATATATATATTTATTTCAATATTTTGTTTTTGGAAAAATAGAATTGAGAGTTTCATGAAACTCTTCATTTTAGAAAACAATAATACATCATATGGATCTAGAGACAGACTTATTTGGACTGAGAATCGAAAGAAATTTGCAAATACTTCCCTTCAAGCAAAGCTAATTAAACCAGATTATGAGATTTCATCGATACACTATAGAAAGTAAAAGTTAAGGGAGAAATTCAAATTCCCCTAACATTTGGATAAAAAACAATCACCCCTCCTTTAAATTAAAGTTAATTCAGATCATCGATTATAAAAAATAAACGATTGAAATTAAAATAAATTAAAAAAAAAAGTGATTGTTTTTTGCGCAAAGGTGAGAGAGAATTTGGATTTCCCCATAAAAGTTAATTCTCATTGTTGAATGATTCTATTATTAGAGATGACAAATAGATTGGACCAATCCAGTATATAAATAATATTAATTTGATTCATAAATAATAAAAATTCGACATGATCTACTCACTAAATGGATTATGTCGAGCCGAGATGTTAAGTCTACACATCAAGTTTGGAATTAACCCGTAACCGAGTTATGTCAAATTCGTTCGAGATATATCAATGTTAAATCGGATATGTAAATAGTATCAAATTCGGTCTAATAATATAATTAAATAATAATAATTAAAATAATAATAAATTATTATTAAAATAAATTTTAATCAATAGATCCGATGAATGAATTCGACACTGAATAATCTCGATAGATTCTTATTTCATAGATTATGTTATGCCTTTTTTTTTTATAGGACCTGTACTTAGATGATACTATTATTATATATAACTGAATCAGTCTGACATGCTAATTTTTAAAGGTTTTATTTTCAGTTCGACTCGACCTATTTATCATCTCTATCCATTATCAATAATAAATTTCAAAAGACATAAAAATAATTGGAATTTTAAGCTTACAAACTTCATCAAGAGTAAAAGAATCAATGAGAAAAATATAAAAATGCCAGCAGGTAATGGCATCAACCAAATCACCCAAGAGAATCTCAGTTGGGTTCAATCAACAATTGGGTTCAATGGAAATAAACACTCAATTGAATTTGACCCTTTATAGAACCTCGTCGAAGGCACAACTCATACATAACCATGTAGAAAGTATCATAATCAATAGGGAAATGATGCTAGTGGAAATGTTTTTGCACATTTAATAAGTTGCTTTGTAACAATATATAAATATTGATTTGAGCTGATTCCTTTTAGGATTTTCTTCAGTAATGGGATATCTAAAGTGGAAACAACAATAGAGAAGCTCTTCCAATTTACCATGTCAGCAAATCGAAGATCATAGTGGTTTGCAATGATCACAGGAACACACCCATTATATAAGGAATCTGCTATACGATCTGTGTTTACTTTAAAACCTTTGACATTGAGACAAACCTTACTCCCAAAAAGCTCTTGTAATAGGTTCTTTAAGGTATAGATGAGGGTGGGTAACCCTTCATTTTTCAGCTAACTTCTGTAATAGACTATAGATTCAGGTTTATATCAAATGATTCGCAAAATTTTTCTCTGTGTACAAAGGTTCCTTGTGAACTTTGTGCAAAAGTTTCCCATATATACCAAGGTTTTCTATAAACTTTGTGCAATGGAGTCTACATGGTAGCAGAAGACGTGCAATCTAAAAATATCGAAAATCCTTCTAAAGAGAGGTCTTTGAAATATATATGGGTCTAGATAATTCTTTATATCATGTTTATAGTGGAGTATAAGTCCAACTTCGTATCATCTTCATCTTATGCTAGTCATCATTAAGTTTAATATTATATTGATGTTGTGATGGTTGTATGACATCCACATGTGATTAGTTTCGTTGATAGGGATGAGTTTTGAATTGTGTGGTTAGGTGCATGATCTGGGGTTCGATTCTTGGAGTGCGCTGTAATTTAAGAAGGGGGTCGTGGTGGTGGGATGTTGTGCTAGCCCTCCCTCAAAATTAATCAAGGTACGCATAAACTGACCCAGATATATGAATTATAAAAAAAAAAAAAAAAAGTGATGATTGTATGACATGGATGGTTAGTGTGTATGTCACATAAATTGTAAGTTTGAAATATAAATTTTATATCTTAATTTATAAATATAGATTTTATTATTTTAAGGGTTCAAAATTAATAGATTTGGTCAAATTGAATCTAGTTATGTCTTCATTTGTATAATTTTAATATATCATCCAATAAAATTTAGAGCTAAATTTTAATCTAATTTTAAATATAATAAAATTATTATTTCAAAGAATGGGATGCTATGCTATTCATTATTGTTAAGATTGAAAATTTTAATTTTGTTATACACTTTTGTTTTCTTTTTAACTATGATATATTATCTCTTAAGATTGATATGATATATTATTTAACTAAATAATATAAGAAAATTATTTTTAAATATTAAAGGAAATTAATATAAATTTTTTATTACATTCCCAAATTAAAACTTAAATTTTTTGAAGTTATATGACAAAATGATTAGTTTGCATTAATGAGATGTAATCGATTAAATATTAATTAAATTTAAATTAATTTTCATTGTAATTTGTAAATATTAACGTACATAAATTTTTTGGATGGTTAAAAATTAAATCATATTTTCAAAGTTGATGGATTAAAAATGTTAAAAATAAAAAAATAAAAATGGAAGGCTAATTTTTTTTAGAAATAATATATAAATAACCAATGAACTGCTTACCTTGTAATGTTGAAAAAGATGAGATGGTCAAATCATAATTAAATTTATTTTATGAATCTTAATTATAAATATTTTGTAATTTTCTTTTTATTTCAGCAATAATAATAATAATTTCATTTTTTCATTTTAAATATTTTAAATATCAAAAAGTATATTTTAACTCTGCAAATTATTTAAATAAATTAAAAAATAGTATGGTTTATGCATCATAAATATGTTAAAATAATACAGATATTTAATTTAATTTAATTAATATTTATTTGTGATTATATTTTAAAGATAAAACTATAATTAATAACAAATTAATATACGTGTTGTTAGTCGAGAAAATATGGGGTAAAAATATTACAATCCTCTATTTTTGGAATCGGAAGTTATAATGTTCTTTTTCTTCTGATGATAGGCTTGGGCCACATTGATGGTTGTGTTAACTTGGGCCTATATTTGTTAAGCCCAAGTTAATACAACTATCAAAACGACAGGCCTATTTAGACCACAATTGGACTATTTTTTTTAATAAATATAAAAAAATTTCTTAAATTTTTTAATAAATAATAAATTTTTGGTGATTAATATACTTGCTAAAATATTATATTACATACAAACTTCTATCAATATTTTTTTAACATAAAATTAAAATAATTTAATTTAAAATTTACTGTTGTCTTCTTAAGTTTTTCACAGTTTTTTTTTTCTTGTGAAATTTTTAAATAAAATACAAATTTACATAAAAAAAAAATTGATTTAGATAAAATCTTCTTAAATTGATGATGTAAACAAGAAAGAATTATTGAATTAATTAAAATATTTACCTAAAAACTAAAATTTTAATTTATTAAAAAATTGTCGAAGTAGGATGTTATTGCACAAATAATGAATTGGAAATAAGACAACCCAACTAAAACTTGTATATGTCAACAAGTAATCCATCGTTTCTATAATTATTATTATTATTATTATTATTATTATTATTATTATTATTATTATTCCTCTCCATTTCGTTGCAAATTAATTTAGATTAATTTTAGACATTATTTTTTTTGCCTATCTATCTCTTTCTTTCTTTGCCTTAACAAAGTAAAAGTTATAAATAGATACAAAGAATTGAGTATTGATAGATTACAAGAGAAGGGTAGGTATCCAACTATATGGGTGGGCTTTGAAAGGAGCGATGCATATGATCATATACCTGTCTATTTGTTTCAATGAATTGACTCCTTTGTTATGTGAATAAATATCTAACACTCTATCTCCTTTGAAAAACAAACACAAAAACAAACTTCTTTCTCGACAACATGGATCGATCAAATTGAATTCGCTCGATCTCTGCAAGTTATATGATTCATTTCTGTTGTTTATAATTATATAATTTGGAGTTGCAGACATGCATAAATATTGTACAGACAATCGATCAGAGAGAGCAGGCAGGGTTTTGCTTTCATTTTGTTCATCCAGGTTAGTGTTAGTAGTAATTCAATAACACTGATTTCTTTCTTTCTTTCTTTCTTTCTTTCTTTCTTTCTTTCTTATTTAGTTTTGCTTTGGAAACGAGAATATGATCAACATAAAACATTAGATTTGATCAAGAAAGGTCGTACTCTCCATTGTTTTTAACTATATATAAACTCAGAATATTAAAGAATATATTGAATTTCTAAAATTAAAGGGAAAAAAATTCTGGGTATTTTCTAATTTTATGAGGATTTGTGTGAAGAAAGAGTAGTCTAATAGAGTTGTGCTTTGGGGAGTGCATTTGATACCTTTCTTGAAACATTTTTATCATTGGCTTAATTAAGAACAAATTTAGATATATTTATCATATTATTTGTATTATCTTTTTATTAAAGGCAACTATTAAGTATATAAGCTTATCTGTAATTTTAATTATATAAACTGATACAATACTATTATATTATTATCATTATAATATTATATTTTTAAAAAATAGATAAAAATAAATAGATAATAAGAGTCATGTAGCAACAATTTAAATATATTATATAAGTTGTCACATTAATTAAAATATAGTAATATATTGATAGCTAGTAATATCGAAATAAAACAAAGATAGTATCCTCAAAATATCTAAATGTTGATAGCTAGTAATATTTTTTTTTAATAATTAAATACTAATTTATTAAAACTTTATCAATATCAATTATGGTGTGTGTATATATATATATATATAGCCTCCAAGTTCATTCATTTGAAATATTGTGATCATTGTACTTTTGATTTTAGTCATTGGGTTGTCCATTATATTGTCCAACGTCCACCAACTTAGGAGAAGTAGAAATGATATAAAGGATGTGTGGATCCTATTGACTGCCAAAAAAATAATATGGTCAAATAAGCATGCATGCCATCTACCAACTTTCAAATACTAGCTATCTACTTACCTCTGCAACACATGCATGTTTTTTACTCTATCATCTGTCATTCTTCTAAGCTTCTCTAGCTAATATCCATACAAATAATATTGGTGAAGAATTATAATATCCACTATACAACAAAAATACGTGGTGTTATATAATTAATACATATTTTATATTTTTATAAAAATAAATAAATATTTGTGAGAAATAAATAAAAATAAATTATACAATACTATTATGTTAAATATTATAGAAAAAAATTGTATAATCAACCAATAAATTAGTAATTTATACCCATTTGTATACAGAATATACCAATTTTATTTGTGAAATGATGGCTGTGGATCTTATATCTGTTGACAAATATTGTGTATTAGTGGCTAATCTAAGCTAAAACAATATCACTGTATTTCAATTTGCTATGATTTTTTTAAAGCACAGTTTTGCGAACGTTAACAAATTCATAATATTTCATATAATTTACATTAATTCGAATTTTGATATACAAAATTGGGGTTTTGAAATAGCATAAAAAATTGTTTTAAAAATTATTAAAATTGACTTTCCATCTAATTGATTATATAATGTCATTTAATATTATTACTCAAATGTATAAGAGTTTTGGAAAAATTAAATACTTCAATGCTGTTTTTCATTTTTATACATATGCTTCCATTTATCATAAACTCCTATGTGTTTTTAGGTTAAACAGTTTTTTGCATTCTTAATCTTTAAAAAGGAATAGAGTAAATATTTCAAAAATTAAAGTTTTATAACGAGAAAGAGAAGGATCAATCTTGCTTATTTATGTAGGTAGTAGGTACATATAGACCAAAAAAATTAAAGTTGGTTGTGTATATATTGATTAAAATTTTATTTTAAAATTGCAAGAGAAGTAAAAAAAGATTAAGATTTTGATCGCATTTGTGTACAACAAAAAATGGCCTAATTATAAATTAAATTATAGTAACTCATATCTAGTTGTTTAAATGCATCATACATGATTAAAAATAATGTAATAACATCTATATAACTAATGTACATGAATGTCCTTTTCTAATTTTATATTAACTTCTTAATAATTGTAGGTAGAAATCAATCGAATAAGAAATGATAAGAAGTGATAAAAGGGTTGAAATGAAAGAAATCACGTACAGCCAAAAAACATTATTGATATAGAAATTAATATATATAACTTCTTCTTTTTTTGTATACGTGAGAAATCTTAATCTACGGAATCGAAAATAAGCATCAGTCAAATTAGTTGTCGTTATATCCGATAGAACAGTTCAAATAAAACCCATTTAATTCTTATAAATTTTCACTTACGCCTATAAAAATATAGTACATATGGTAATTATATAATACTGTTATATCAATTTATACAAGGAGCTTGTATCCTTAGAGTTGCTATTCATATATAACTAAATAACATGGAAAAAAATACAAAATTTAAATTATAACGTTTGAGAAATGTAACAAATTTGAGGTCTAGATTCTGTCATATCCAAAAATTTGGTACATACTTATATAATTATTTTATAAAACTCTTTGTATAAATTTGTGTGATAGTGTTATATAATTATTATATATTAACCTATGTTTTTATGAATGTAAGTAAAAGTTTACGAAGGAATAGAAAAATAACTGTATAAGATATGCCGCAATAATATAATTTTGCCATATATGTCAATTTGAAACAATATTAATTTGATTTACCAATCTTGCTATAATATTCTTAGTACTGAAGAAGAGAAAATCAAAAGAAATTATATATATGGAAAACTAAATAAATTAATTAATGCAATTTGATCAGCCAACCTAGCTAATTTACACACATTGTAAATTGAAACAAGAAACATAAGAATTCTTTCAGAGCAAACAAGAGTACTGCTATATCACAAACACAGCACAATAAAATAAAAACCTAGAAGAAAAACAAGTTAATAGCGTCACACACATAAAATTATAATCAAACGTATACATACAATTAATTCATTAATTAATACGTATTATATTTAGTCTTGTACGTACTCGGGCCGTATGCAGCTTCTGCATCCCTTTGTTTTCCTTGATGATCTCCGACAGGCGCTATTGTAGATACGATCTCAGCATCCCAATTATTGAAGTTGGTTTGTGCAGATAAAACAAAAGCTTGATGGGATGATGAAGCAACCATGTTAGGGGGCGGCGGAGGTGGAAGCTGAAGCTGTTGATTCACAAACAAGTTATCATTGATGATTGGAGAATAGAGATATGAAGAGAACATGTCCTCGTTATAATTTCCAATATAGTCTTCGTGGCTGCTTGGTAATAACCCCATAATAGAACCGTCCATTGATATATCGTTATCGATGAAATTAGCCATGTGATTTTGATCTGGGTTAGTGGTTGTGAAATTGGTTGGTTGATGGCTGCTCCCTGCAGTTTCTTCCATAACTAAAGATGGAGTATTAGGGTTAGGGTTTGAGCTTGATGCAAGATGATGATCATCATCACGTTCATTAGCTTCTGAGGAATTCGGAATCGGCTTTAAGGGCTTGTGGGTTCTTGGATCAATTCCTTGACTAATCAACTTCTTGCTTAGATGGGTATTCCAATAATTCTTGATTTCATTGTCAGTTCGTCCTGGAATTCTTCCAGCTATCAGAGACCACCTGATAAAAAAAAATTCAGACACCATTAGCAAATAAAAGTCAGAGTTGCAGATCATTTATGGTAGTATACGCTAGCTCTAAATGATTTAATCGGAGATTTGCATTAAATTGGAAAGATTGGGAAAAATAAATTATTAACATGAAGCAGATGAAACACCCTTAAAAACATAGAACCCTAAATTAACAATAGCTGATCACCTTGATCGTTAAATAATTGGAAAGGATCTGAAAGAATACGATTGATCACAATAAAGCCATACTTCTCTGTGCTTGCTTCTGTTAATAAAAAGCCAGAGATTTTCGAAACCAATATTATCGGAGAGGACAACTTAAACTGACTCTAACGTTATGTTGATTGTTAATAGTGTTGAATTATTACTTAATCCAAAAGCTTAAGCTTGAAGATGAATCTCAGATAATAGTGCATACCTATTACCGAGCAACGAGTGAAGCCGAAGAATGAGATCCTCTTCATCTGGAGCTATGCGGCCTCGCTTTACAGATGGCCGGAGATAATTCATCCACCTGAGGCGGCAGCTCTTACCACAACGAAGCAACCCGGCACGTTTCGGAAGTGTTCTCCACCGTCCTTCGCCTTCACTCCTGATATAATTGGCTAAGACCTCGTCTTCCTCCGGCGTCCATGGCCCTTTCTTTATACCCACTTTGCTGCAACATGGCGTTTTGGTAACATATGATGATGATGATGATGGGTTTCTCATATTTTCGTGATTAATTAGTTTCTTTCTCTCTTCTTATTGGTATTTGGAATTCGATCGATATCGATGTTACTTTCTTTCTAGCTTGTTGAAATGAAATGACGAAGAAAGTAGGGTTCCATAGGGAGAAGGGAGGAGCAAGATGAAGTAATATAAAAAATGAAGACACAAACAAAAGAGTACAGTTGAGGACCTACAAGGGCAAGGGAGAAGATTCTTTGATCTTTGGGAAAGAAATTACTATTTTCTTTTTTAATTTAATTCCAGAGATGAAAATAAAGTTGAAAATAAATAATTTAGCTATTTACGAATATTAATATTCAATTTATATTTTTTCTCTTAACTTATCTACTTTTTTTTTTATATATAATTCGGAGTATTCAAATAATTTATTGTTGAGGATAAAATAAAACAAATTTTTTAGGTATTTTAGTAAATTTACTTATTTAATTTCCCAAATAAAAATTAATTACCATAAACTTAACCAACCAAGTTATTAACCCAAAAAAAAAATGAAACTTAAGGTATGAGATTTTGAAAATTTATGGTTCGGTGAAATTAATGTTGACGATCGAAGAATTACAATTGTGACAACTTTGAAATAATGTCCATATATGTTTGTTTAATATTATTATTTTCAATAATATCAAAATTGTATTTTTTATATAATCGAATTTAATGTGCATAAGATCGTATTAGATTATAATAAAAAATTAATCGATTGTGTAAAACAAGAATTTAAATATAAACTCTAAATCTTAAACTCTAAACTTTAAAAGTTTTAATGATAATAACTATGATTTAGTCTTCTTCTTTTTTGTTATTTTTTGAGTTTAAAATACTATTGTCCATAAAAACATAGACAAATAATAATCGTATAATTAATAATTTATTAATTTATAAAAAGATATAATAAATTTATATTTTAAGATTAGCCAAAGAAATTAAAATAAATTTTTATTCAATTTTTTTATATAAAGAAATTAAAAAATTCAATAAAATGTTATTGTCCATATAATTTAAAAAAAAAAAAAAGAGCATGCATCATGCATTCACATGAAGGTGGATATAGTTAATTTAGATTCATTTCAACTTATTTTAAATTAATTTAAACATGTGGGTATCTAAAATATTAATTCAAAAAAAATTTAAAATCGATTTAATTGTCAATTTGGATTAGATTCGCTTGTCCCTTAATCTATTAGGATGGATACTACCAATTTAAATTGGTAATTTTTTGTATAATTTAAATTTGTCTATTAGGTGGGCTGTCACGTGCTTTTTTTGTATAATTTTTTAATTGGGTGGGTGGCTAGGGGCTACGGGCTAGTCCCATGTCCAGGTCCACCTGCCAGATCACAATGAACGGTGAATCTGATTTTTGCTCATTTAATTTATAGAAAAATTAAAAAACAAATTTCAATAAAACATAAAAAAAAAAAAATTATTAGAATTACATACGTGTCAATATGTTAGCCAAGTTCAGGTGGTCCTTGTTGTACCACAGTGGTCCTGGAAAGATAACAGTCATCTCTGATCGAACAGAACATGTCACGTGTACGGTTAGGATTGCTAATGAACCAAAGTGGGAGGTGACGTCAAACATAATGCCACGTCAGTTGTTGGTGTCTATGGTTGGTATTCCCTAAGGATTAAGATTGCGGGAAGTTACTATTTTAGTCTGGATAATGTGAAGTTGAACCTTATCCACAAAGTGGGTCGCATTACATTTAATACTATTTTAGTAACGGGCATTTTATTTTTCTGTAAGCTTTCAAATTCAATATATTTAAAAATATGTTTGATTTTGATTTTTAATTTAAAAAATAAATAAATATTCAATTGCAATATTAAATTATTGTATAATTCAAAACGAAATAAAGGTGTATTTAAAATTATTTAATATTAATTTAAAAATAATTTTAAAAATTAGTCTTTAGCCCTTTTCAATAAGCCCATGAGGGGTGCGTCTTAGTGGCGATGGGTATGGGTGATGATCAGTGTTTGTATTGTGTCCCGTGTTTAATTCTTTTAATTGTTATTTTTTATAAAAGTTTGGGGTAACCCTGATTTTATTCGACCGTTTGATATCACTTATTAGACGTATCGAGTCGGGCGCATATTAATTTGGGGCGCTTGAGTCCCATCTTGATGATACTGCTCTAAGATAGTAGAGGATCTAAGTTCCCTGACAGAGTCTCCAAAAGTATTGACTGACGATTTAGAGTTTTCATATCACACTCTAACCCGTAGGATCCACCTATAACAGACGTCACAGACCTCCAGGGTGCACTCAAGCACACCGAATACCCCATGTAGGCCTGTAAGGCATTCACGAAATCTTATTCTCAAAAACACTTCCAATAACAAATCACTCTAACACCCAAACTCCGAATGTATATAAAGATTTATAAAGTCATAAGCACTGCAATATATACAACATTATAGATAAAACATTTATCACACCTGTGATTGTACTACAAGAGCATAATTGTAACTTCACTTCATCTCCTGTTTATACTTTCGCATCCATCTTGCATAACTTTAGTTTGTTTGCATATGTTTGGGTATAATTGACATTTTTGGTTGATTAAAAAGGAGTTGTAGGAGTGTACGTTAGGATCCCGTAGGTGATTTTCAATTTCGGAAAGGACTTAAATGAAAAATCCTAGTTTTGGCAAGTTCGATCGACCGAATGGGCAATTCGTTCGACCGAAGTGATGATTCGTTCGATCAAATACTCAAGTCGTTCGACCGAATGAAGATGAACTCTCTGTCTGTTTTTCGTTCGACCGAATTATACGTCTGTTCGATCAAAAATTTTTGAGCTCTCTGAGAACTATTCACGTCAAAGGGTCGGTCGATCGAAATGCTATTCGTTCGA
>JAVXUL010000009.1:14101498-14115446 GCA_035590515.1 Trichilia minutiflora
GTGAAAATGGTAAGAAAAAAAATATTGCTCAAGTAACTGACCTGGAACAGTTCTGCACAACCATGATATGCCAAGGTTTCTCTCACTAATCCAGGATGATAAGCTAGGAAAGGTTGGCCCCATGCTCGTAACCTAGGGAAAGAAGATTAGATAGGTCAGATTCATCAAGGCAGATATTTCTGGCTTATCTGAAGGCATGGAAGAATGCAACTAGCATAATGCGATAGTTTCTTTAAAAACAATATAGAAAAGGAACAAAGTTAAGTTAATTCAATACATAGCTTCATAGGCTATATCAGTTTCCAATACTCAAATCCATCGGTTAGGTTAACAGCCATCAAATATAACTTAACTGCAAAATCAAGTGTAACCCTAAACTTTTATGAGTCAAAAGAGAATAAAAACTCAGCCAATCTAGGAAGATTATACCTCTCCACCATCAGCCGGCCAAGAATTTGAATTTCAGGACGAAACTGGAGTGCATGGAAGGCAACCCTGCATCTAAGCCTCTGAAGCTCAGACATGCTTGGTGGAAGAATTGACTGAAAATAAGTAGAAAATACTTTAACAGAGCTCCTCTTTAAAATCATTTTAAAATATCTAGGAATTCCAAATAGCACTAACAAAATAAAGATTAGCTGAGACCACAGTAATATAACTCTTAACGTGCTAGAAGAAATGAAAGCATCCATAACTGCTGGGCTCCAGATTTTGGCATGGAACCATCATGTAGTTGAAAAAGAAAGATTCTTGACAGGCAATCAAACAAATCTTGAGGGTAGACTGAATGAGCAAAAGAGACTACCACCATATAACTCTTAACACGATACAACGAAAGCATCCATATTCACTTTTGCAACTCAAATTATGGCCCTTAACCATCATGTCCTAAAATTAATACCACTACAACTTCCAGTCATCAGAATATTGAGAAATAAAATGGATTACACACAAGAGACTAGCAACCAACAGCAACGAATTTCCTCATCATGTCAATAAAGTAAATGTCTCAAGCAGGGAAAAAAATGAATAGACGATCCCCAAATAGAGATAGGAAAATCCGGATGCGGGCAGGATATTAGTGATACTGGGCTCAGATCCAGACATCAACATTTTAGCCAGAATTCAGAAAAAATATGAATTTAAATATATGCAGATGCTGACCAAATTTAGTACGTGTGGATCTCCGGATCTTCAAATCTGAAATAAATCTGGACACCACAACCACCAAAGTCAGTCAGCAACGCCATCGGAGACCGGTCTCCAATTTCCGATTGAGTCAAAATCAATATCATTAGAATCCTTATTCAATTCTCTATGCAATGGTACCATCTTTATTACGGTTAGATCAACCGTTCTTTATAGATCTGAAGTTAAAATTTTGACATCTAAAATTTTAACTTCAAATTTATAAAAAATGATTAGTCATACGGTAATTATAATAGTATCATTGCTTAGAGAATTGAATGAGAATTCTAATAATATCAAATTTCAAGTAAAATGGTATAAGAAGATTTCAACTAGCAATAGTCACCGACGGTCAATGATGGTTAATTATTTAATTTTTTATTAATTAAAAATAATAAAAAAACATATATCAAGAAAATCTGGATTGTGGGCCAAGCACATGTGAATTTTATTAAACCGTATTCGACCTGTGTCATATGTGAGTCTTAAAATTGTCAACTCACATCCACATTGTACATGATGCACGCCAGATAAATTCAGACTCAGAAAGTCCAATTTTTTTTCAGGTTAGGCCAGAGACATATTTTTGCCATCCCTATCTCCAAAAGACTACTCAATAATTTCAACGCCATCTACGCACAAGAAGACAAGTGCTTCCTGCTCTTTGAACAGTTAGACTATCCATGCAGAAGTTTTCAAAAATATTGAAAAGTTGTTGGTTGAAGTTCTTGTTTTATCTATTTTGTTGTCATTGCTATAGTCTGAGGCATTTCATTGTTCATTTGGAAAACACAGATGAAATTCACAAGAGAAAAGGAGTAGTAATGAGGAAAGCAACAAAGTAACATGTTTCTCATAAGAACATCTAACAAAACCATTTTGCAGCAGTGAAGCTAAGGGCCTAAGACTCATTTGAAAAGACAGTCCACATTACTTTCACAAGTTTAATAGGGAAAAATTTCTCCATTTTCTTCTCAACAACTAATTGCCAAGCAGGTTTTTCTCTTTTTCTGTTTCCTTTATCCTTTTTAAGAACCAAATCAAGAATTCAACAAGCAAATAAGAAACTATTGGGTTATGTTAGTAGAAAACATATTAATACACATTCCACGAAAGAAGAGTTCCAATTTACAATAACAGGGAAAAATAGAATAAAATAAAATAATAGTGAGAATATTTAAAAATCATTTATATCAACAACCCTAGACAATGCTAGAGTAGGATCAACATCAGCAACATGCATCAGTAAGCAACTGATATGCAAAAACAACAATATTGCACAAATGTCAAAACACCACACAATATAAGACTCAATCTAGTTAACTTTTTGAACCTCTACTGCATACAAAGTTTATGGACATTTACAACAGTTGAAACTCATATATAAGTCCTAAGAACAGAAAAATAATTTGAAGTAATGGTCCAAAAATTAATACATTTTAAGATATTAACTTACCTGCAGGCATCCTCCATCAGTAAGAATCAGCCCAATAACTTTGGCTGCCTTTAATTGTGGTAAAATTTCTTTGATATAATAATTTGGGGAAGTGGAACTTTTGGGCTTAAAAGTAGGGAATTCATTCTTCTTCCTACCTGCCTTCAAATTTTCAGGAAGGTTCTTCACTATAATGACATCATTTGTGAGTGATGCTATGAATTGATCCTCATCATAAAGATAGGAAAAACTCTTGAACTTATAACTGCAGGATAATACAAAGGTTTAAAGCAAAACTCCATCAATTGACTAGCACAGACTTACATTTAAATAAATGATTAACAAAGCTAGCGTAAAACACCTGATGCCCTTTGCACGAAGACTTTCCTGAATCTCTGGAATGACAAGAGTAGCATTTAAAAGCCTGGATATGGTGACAAGATCACAGATCTAGAAAATTAACAAAAACGTTATGAACTCTCAGTCGGAAAGTATAACAAGAATAAATTTATTTCATCGAATAAAATCATACCGAAGATCTTATCTTCTCAAAGCCACCAAAAACTTTTGCATAGATGAGACCATTGCTCTTTTCATTTGGGGCTGTGTAAAAAGAAAAGAATCAGTGCTAACCAGCCAAGATGAGCTGTTATCTGTAGTATAGAAAATCTCAAATCATAGATAACAAAGATGAAGCAAAAAGATGAATAACAGTCTTAATTAAAACTCAAATTTAAATAATATTTAAGCCTTGCTGAGTATTTTGCATTTTCATGATATTGCTTTAATCACCATACTGAAAATAGCATACAGAAAACAACAATGTATATACAGAAAGGATCTAGATCCCTCAAATTGCAAATTGAATTTTAATCTCAGTGTCATAAACCAAATTTTCATGCATCCTTCTTCCCAAGAAGCTAAACAGGCAACTGCTCAAGCCAAAACTTTTGAATAGAACACAATGTGAGTGTATGAGTTCTCAAACACCATTATAAACTTCTCATTCAATCATGTTCATTGTTTTAAGGCAAGACAACAGCTATTTAATTTTAATAAATTGTGTACTTCAATTTAAAAATGGTAAAAACTTTATGAAAAGCAATGTCAAAAGACAAATGCAGAAAGATTTACAAAGCTTGTTCAAACCTAGACAAGGCTATCCTTAAAGACAACAATAATATATCACAGATTTAAACTACTTCACGTCAATACATAGGTTAACAACACATCATTTATCACCACTTAGCTTCAATAGGAACTGCATAATTATGTAATACATCTCTAGAATACAAATCCTACTGTTTTCTCAGATTGAAGGAAATTTCGCAATCCCATCTCAAATGAAAAGAAAATCGAACAAAACAGAAAACAATGAACAATACAAAAAATAAAATAATATAATATAAAACAAAGGGCCTCAAGTACATTAGTTCATAGCAGTTCAAGAAAATTCATTACCAGGATAGTTGGTCCTAGGATTGGCATAAGGCTGCAAAGAGTCCAGAGACTTCACAGCTCCCCATATCTTCTTGTTCCTGCTACCCTGCAACATAAAATATCAATAGCTATTCATTATACAAAGCAATACATACATACTATGCAACAGCTACCTACACTAAGTACCACATCCATACATCAACAAAGTATACATAGAAAGGATCTAAAACCGACCTGCATTCCAATCAAAGAACCAAAATCATGGCGAAGGGCAGTCATTGAACTGTACTGAACCAATCCGACAGCTGAAAATTTTGTCATAGAAAGGTGCACCACAAGGGATCCCATTGACAAAACCAGAACAAAGAGAGCTACCCATTTGATCTTAGATTTAAAAACCATCTTTTTCTCATCAATTTTGAAACTCAATGCTAAACCCTACATTCGAATTCGATAACCAAAAATCAAATCTCTAAACAAACTAACAAATCCAAGAGTGTAACGAAATGCGTAGAAACGTGATCTAAACTACCTGAAAAGTGTTGGCTTGGATTTAAAGGAATTTAATACAAGTTATATCGCTTAAAAGGTTTTTTGAAAGATTTAGGTACGAGATTTGACTTTCTTCCAGTTTTTCCTCGATCTTCTAGGTAACCAAACCTGGGGACGGTGCTAGGAGATTTTGAATCTGCAATGATAAAATAGATTGTTTTGATTTGTTTGGGATTGGAGAAAGAAGTTTCTCGAGAATTCAATAGAAAACGAAAATGTTTTCCGGGTGATTTAGGGTGTGAACTGGTGGAGCAATGGAATTCCGTCTTATTTTATTGATGAGTTTCTGTTAACTTGAACTATAAACAGTTACCCCCTTTTTTATTATTATAAAATATTTTATAGATAAAATCCCAACTTCCATGGTTTTTTCTCATCTCAAAAAAGAAAAAATTTTAATATTCAAATTTTTTATTTTTTTTCTTCTTTTGTCTTTAGTTTTCATGAGACTCCAAGGCGTTGTAACTTTAAGGCCAATTTTTTTTTATTTTTGAAAAATAAAGAAATAAAAAAAAATTTGTTTGAAAAATTATTTTATAAAAAAATAATATTAGACACTCAAGTTTAATTACATTCAACTTATATTCCAGGTGATGATATAATTTTTATTAATTAAATACTAAAAAAAAGTAATTATTGTTCCCTTGATTTGCTTTTTCACAACTTAAAAGAACTTTTTAATATTAAACATTTTGGTTTTAAATAGAATTTAAAGTTTCATGAACCTCTCCATTTTTAGAAAACAATAATGCATGAAATGGGTTCACACTTCACAGACAAAGACTCATTTGTGCTGAGAATCAAAAGAAATTTGCGAATACTTCCCTTCAAGTAAATCCATTTAAACCAGATTATGAGATTTCGTTTGATAAAGATGATATTACAAAATAATCTATTGAAAGTAAAAGCTAAATCTCACAGTTGAATGATTCCATTATAAACAATCAATTTCAAGAGGAATAAATATAATTGGAATTTTGGTTCACAGGCCACATGAGGAGTAAAAGAATCAATGAGAAAAATATACAAATGCCAACAGCTAATGGCATCAACAAAATCACCCAACAGAGTAATATACACTCATCAATTGGGTTCAGTGGAATTATTCAATTGAATTTGAACCCTTATAGAACTTCGTCGAAGCCACAGCTCATACATAACCATGTAAAAAGTATCATAATCAATAGGGAAAGGGTGCCACTGGAAATGTTTTCGCACCTTTAACACGTTGCTTTGTAACAATAAATATTCATCTGAGCTGATTCCTTTTAGAATTTTCTTCAGTAATGGGATATCTAAAGTGGCAACGACAATAGAGAAGCTCTTCCAATTTAGTATCTCAGCAAACGGAAGATCATAGTGGTTTGCAATTATCACAGGAACACACCCATAATATAAGGAATCTGCTATACGAGCTGTGTTTACTTCAAAGCCTTTGACATGGAGACAAAACTTACTCCCAAGAAGCTCATCAGCATAGGGTGTTTTGAGCCGACCAGAGTGGGCATAAATCTCAGAGTCATATCTCCAAACTTGAAGAAGCTTCTCACGTACAGGGGAGTTGACAGCTCCAGCGAAAAAGGCAAGCTTCTTCCTGCAATTTCATTTTTAGTGATAGCAGTTAGATTATTAAGGTTAACAGCATGACAATGGTAAAAGTTAGTCTAAATAAACAGTTATGCGAACTTCGCATCAGATTTCTGAAGGAACAGCTATCAAATGCTTTCTATGAGTACCGCAAGGAAGTAGCTTCAGTTTCACAAGCATATCTTCAATGAATTATTTAGTGTTCAACAAATTGCAAAAGTTTGAACAAGAAATGGGTCCACTGTCACGTGACAGTAGCATAGGTGAGATGTAGAAAATATGTCCATGCTCATATGTCATTAATGTTTAAAGAGGATCTATCATAATTATGCACAGAAAATATGGGCCAAAAAAGTAAGCAGAGACAAAAAAAAATCCCTTCACTTGATGCATGTGTATATTAGGATAGTATTGGTAAACGAAATTAGATTGCAGATGAGTACACGAGTTTTTCCAATATCAACTGGTCTACTTGAGCCTAGACATAGTCAATGCAGTTGTATAAACTACAAAATGCCTTGGACAATAAGATTCACAGAGGTCCTATAGATTGGCAAACAGGAACATGATTAATAGGTATGGCAAGGGACAATCACATTTTCATCGTAGTTCGTGAAAATGCTACAATTTTTCTTTCTGTCTCTCTCTTTTTTCTGAAACATAAAGCATACATGGCATATGATACCCATAAATTGTAATTGATAAAGCTATATCATTGGTTCAAGTTCACTTTCTGAAGTTCAGTAAGTCTAGTATGTAGCAGATGAGAAAATGGCAAACTGGAATTAGTATGTTCACCTTTTAGATGAAGCAAGCTTCGGAGGCTCTTCATGTCTTGGCCAAATTTGAGGCAATGAGACATCCTTATGGGTAATGTGTCCTAATAGAAAATAGCTTGATGAGCACACAACTTGGATGGCATTGAGTTTCACTTCCCATGCTTTATCCATGGCAGACCGTCCAATGGAATGACAAGCAACATAAAAATGATCAGCCCCACCGGTCCGATTCCAATAAGGGTACTTCTGCTTGATATTCAAGATGTAATCCCTAATAAAATCTTGAATACCCTTCGCACCAATTCTAGGATCATGCCGCAACCTTGCAATGGAGAAAGGCAAGAAGAAAAGATCAGCTTTGGATGGATCCTTCGTGATAAAATGGCTCTTCATAAGGACCTTCTTGAAGTAGCTTTCACTAGCATAATTACCTCTTGGTTCAGAATCCACAGGCAAGAGTACATTTGCAAAAGGATCATTCTGCTTATGATGATAAACATATATCCTGAAGGTCCTATTCATTTGTTTATAGTCTTCCAAAAAGATGTCTCTGTCATGGAACACGTCGTCGTCGATATTCATATAGTTTCCTGAAGCACAAAAAGCAGCAGTTTCCAGTCTGTGATTAATACAGGAAGTTTCTTCGCCACTCTATTCACCCTACCCTAAAAGCCATGGGATGGATCTGACATTTACCAAACTATAAACCTTATGTTTCCAGAAAATGGGCAAACGAAAAGCACGGTTTATTTGCACATGGTTATATTCCAATTTTTGTACAGCTGATCTTTTATTTTCTTTTCTTGAATTCCTTTGTCCAGTAATCATACAGGCTAAAATTCATTCTTTTCTACTTTTGGCTCCTCTAAAAGGACAGAAACTCAAAGTAAATATAAACAAAAAGCAATTAAGCACCGTAAATTGAAAAAGCAAATAATAAAATGAGAACTTTAAGCACGAAAGCAATAATTTCATTTATTAAACCCATTAAATATTTTCAAGATAGTGTAGAAAATCCATTACTTGCAATTTTCCTGAATTCCTTTTTAACACGACTATTTACTAACAGGCAAATGTCATTACCCATCAAATATATCAAACGAATTTGGAAACTAAACAGCACAAATCTAAATATTCACAAACAATTCAAGTACAAGACAACTCCTAAACACCCATTAGCATACAGATTAAAGTAGCAACTTTACATCAAAACGTCAAACATATTTCACAAGCAAAGCATACCCACAAACAACAACCTCACAAATCACATACCATTTGATTCAATCTTAACTCTTGCAGATGGTTGATTCACTCTCCCTTCACCTCCACTCTTCGGTAAATCAACAAACACCTGGCCACGACTGTTATTAGAAACATTAAGTACTGAAAACGGGACCGTGGAAAACTTCAGTGTTGGATTCTTCTGGTAAATAACAACGGGCTGACGATAATGATGGCGAGCGAAGAAGAGATGAGAATTAGTGGAAATATAAACAAGAATGAAGAGAGTGGTTAAGAGAGCTAATGTTGTGGGAATGAAGAAGAAGGTCTTGAATAAGCCGCGTTGACGATAGAAGGAGTAGAGGACGAAACCGGAATTCGCCATTGATTAAACTTAGAAAGATTGACAGAGAAAAACAAGAGTTGGGTCTCAGATGCCTCTTATTTCGCATGAGTTGACTAACCTTAAGAGAAGCTAACAATCGGGAAAACCTGAGGGTCTCAAGCCCTCTCATTAGTTTAGCATACTCTCCATGCCAACCTGTGCAAATACGAAACAAGCATTGCAGGGGAGATTACGACTATTATTGGCTAATGACGTTTTACATTTATATAAAGGAAATATATTATTTTTATTTATATCAAATAGATCCCTTATTCATAGAGGTGTCAAATAGACCGGTGGTTCGTAGACTAACTTATTTAACCCACTATTTTGATGAGTTAGGCTTAAATAAAATTGACCCATATAATTTACGGGTGATTTGGTTTGATCCATTTAGCGCACGATGTAACATCTTGATCCGATGATGGAAGGAAATAGCGCCTGGACGAGGGAGATTGAGCAAAGAGCGGTTTCTGACAAACTTTTAGGATGACAGAGGACAAGAATGAACCGAATCTTACATCGAAATGGGAGAGAAAGTTATTGGACTATATATATAGAGTTTGAACTAAGTTATCAACGAGATCTTTGGAAATGGACGATGATTTATTTTTAAGAATTAACAGTTAAGCGTGCTTGGACAAGAGTAGTACTAAAATAAATGACCTCTTAGGAAGTCCTCGTGATAACCCAATCCATTCCAAGAACGAAACCGCGAGGCCCCAAGGATTGGGTTAAAGCAAATAATATCGTTGACAAGTATTAAATCGAGTGTGACATTATGGTATCAGAGCATTTGATTTTAAAATGATTTTAGAAACACTCGGACCTATTTTTCAAACTATATTTTAAAAATTTTATAAATGATTTCATTGATTTTAAAAATTTTTCAATGACCTAAGTGAGTCGAGTTATAGAAAGTATCACCATCATGTTAAATGCTTGTGATTGAATCCCATATTCTTTTTGTAGTCTTCATGTCTTTGAGACCTAGATGAAATCAAGGTAGATCGTAAAGAAAAATCATGTCTGATGTCGAAAAAGAGACTACTTCATATGTGCCTCAACATGAACCTGAGGAACAACCTGAACCTCCTCCACCTTAGTATCAGTAATCGGGTATAGGAATGTCTCCGTCTATGAATCCTGAGGTATGAGCTACCTTTATGACTTATTGGAATGCTTGAGTTACAGAAGCATCCAGATCAGTTCCAAAACTATTAAAGCTAATTAAAGAGGTTCAACAGTTAAGGAGTGTGCCTTTTAGAGGTACTACAGATGCGACCTTAGCCAATCGCTGGCTTAAGAAATTGGAAGGTGACTTGAATGACATGGAACTTGAAGATAAGTATAAGTTGAAGGTGGTTGTCTGACTATTGGAAGATAGTGTGATTACTTGGTAGGCGAATGTGCAAGTATGGGCTTCAGTACAATTGACTTGGAATGATTTTGTGCGAGAATTCCGAAATCAATATTACAATCCCTTTCACTGTAATCAGAAGAAGTAGGAATTTCTTCAACTAAAACATATGGGTAATTGTGAATAGATTGACTAAGTTCACATACTTTTTTTCCCATCAGAACTAAACATCCAGTTGAAAAGTTGACAAGATTGTATGTGTCAGATATTATCAGTTCAGCATAAAAATGACAACATACGAAGCACTGTATAGGAGAAGATGAACTGGGTGAAAGAAAAATCAATAATATTAAATTAATTGAAACCGTCAATGAGAAAGTGAAAATTATTCAAGAGAGATTGAAGGTAGCTTAAGACAGACAAAAGTTATATTCGGATAATAAGCGAAGAGATTTAGAGTTTGGTGTGGACGAGCAAGTATTTTTTAATGTATTGTCCTGAAAAGAGGTAAATAGCTCAAGATTTATTTAATTTTATATATTTTATTTAATTAATATTATAAAATATTTAAAAAAAAAGATTTTAATAAATTTAAATTTTTATTTGTTAGATTATTAATTAATTATTAAAAATATTAAAATATCTAAAATAAATTTATTTTTATTTATATATTTAATAATGATTAATATATTTTATTTATTTATTATTATATATATATTTATTTTATTTTTAAATTTTTAAATTGATCTACAAATTAACTTATTTAAGTTTGTTAATCTGTAAATTAAATTAGAGTTAACAAAATATTAATTCATGGATCAATATGATTCAATCTATTTAAAATTGAACCACAATATACGAAACCAAATCAAATCGAATTGGCCATTTATTTGACACTTCTACTTATTCGTTACTCTATCAACATAATCAAATTAACCCTTACGCCACTATTGCATTCGAATAATATGAGTACGATGATATTTCAGTTGTTTTCAAAAAGAATGGGGATCCATTTGATATATACAAAAACAATTACATCCATATTTGTTTAAAATATAAATGAAGGAAGCTGAATGTAATTACACTTTACTGTTTCAAGTAATATAATATAATAATCTTCCGTATTAATTATAAGCTAATAAATTTCTCTTTATATTTAATTATTGATCTATTGACCAAGTAATTACATCCCTATCATGAATCTAAAACGTATACGAAATCTATATTGTAACAATATGAAATTTTTTTAAATTTTAAAATAGTTCATAATTTACAATTAATGACATAATTATTATTAGGAATATTATATTAATGTTGTGGTTGTGGCAATACATTGATGAATGAGTGTTATGTCACTTAACATGTAAGTTGAAATACTAATTATCAATTTATAAATATAATTTTTTTATTTTATTGGTTTAAAATATAAAAATTTTTGTTCATTTGGATTTTTAATAAAAAGAATGAAAAAGTAAATAAAAACTTGCTTTATTTTCTTTTATATTTTCTTCCTCCTCTTCAAATATTTTAAATATCAAAACATATATTTTCACTTTAGAAATTATTTAAATTACATTAAAAATCTTGTGGTTTATGAATCATAAAATATTTTAAAATAATACAAATATAAATTTTAATTAATATTTATTTACAATTAATTTTTAAAGATAAAATTATTATTATAACAAATTAATATATACCGAGTTGTTAGTCTAGAAAACATGGGGTGAAAATATGACAATCCTATTTTTTGGGGAGTTATCATGTTCTTTTTTTATGATAGGCTTGAGCCGGGTTGATGGCTGTGTTTAACTTGGGCTTAATACAACTATAGTTTTGTGATCCAAGTCCAGGTTAATATAACTAACGACAGGCTTAATTAGATCATAATTGGATATTTTCTTAATAAATATAGCTCATTAAAAATTAAAAATTCATAATTTTTTAACGGATGATAATTTTTTGGTGATTATTATACTTGCTAAAATATTTTATTACTTACAAACTTCTATCAATATTTTTTTTACATAAAATTATAATGATTTAATTTAAAACTTATTGTCTTCTAAATTTTTTTCACAGTATGTTTTTTCTATTGAAATTTTTAAATAAAATATAAATTTAGAAAATAATTAAAGTTAAATAAAAAATTTGTATAAAAGTTTTTTAATTGATATAAATAATGAATAACTTTTGAATTAATTTAAATATTTTACTGAAAACTAAAATTATAATTTATAAAAAATTTTAGAAAACATAAATATGATAACCCAACTAAGACTTGGAACAAAATAAATTTATGATAAATTTTAAATGAGCCTCATTTTCCATTTTAAGTGGGGTGAGTATAATTAAAAGCATGTTTAGGACAGGTTTTTAAAAGTTTAGTAGCTAACTTTTGCTTCTGTTAAAAAAAATATTTTAAAATTAAGATAAAATTTTCTTTTAAGTTGTTTGGTATAACAGTTGAAATAAGCTATTTTTTTAATTAAAATTATTATAAAAGGTATTTGATTTAGTTAAGTCAAAATATTTAAAAGAATGAGTTAGAAAAGATATTTTTAAAATAAAACAAATATTATCTATACATTTAATAAGAAGAGAATAGAAAACTCCTCTTTTTTAATTTTTTTAAAAGTTCTTTTGTATATTTTAAATATAAAAAAAAATTTTATAAAAAAATATTTTCATTTTTATCTATTTGACATAATTTTTAACATAAAAAAATTGAGAAATACTAAAAATAATTGTAGCCAACAGGCACTAAATGATGTTATTTACTAGCCTTTTTAGTGTTTACAATAATTATTTTTATTCCTCTCTCATTGTCAATTTAATTGCAAATTAATTTAGATTAATTTTTGACATTATTTTAGCCTACCTATCTATCTCTTTCTTTCTTTGCCATAACAAAATAAAAATTATAAATAAGTACAAAGAATTGAGTACTGATAGATTATAAGAGAAGGGTAGGTGTCCAACTATATAAGTGTGTCTTGAAAGGACTGATGCATATGATCATATGCCTGTTTGTTTCCTGCAGAACGTTTAGTCAATGAATTGACTCCTTTGTTATGTGAAACAAATATCTAACACTCTGTCCTATGAACAACAGACACGAAAACAAACTTCTTTCTCCATCAACACCGATCGATGAAATGGAATTCATTCTCTTTAAGCATTTGATTCATTTCTGTTGTTTATAACAATATAATTTGGAGTTGCAGACATGCATGCACGAATGTCCAGCCAACAAAGAGAAAGAGCAAACTGGGTTTTGCTTTCATTTGTTCTTCCAGGTTAGTATTAGTAGTAATTCAATAACACTAGTCCTCTCTTTCTTCTTTGGTTTTGCTGTGGAAATGGAGAATATGATCAACAAATAAACCATTAGATTTAATCAGGAAAGCTCGTACTCTCCATTTGTTTTTAACTGCAGATAAATTCATAATATTCAAGAATATATTGAATTTCCTAAATTAAAGAGAGAAAAAAATTATGGGTATTTTCGAATTTTGTGAGGATTTGTATGAAGAAAGAGTAGTCCAACGTTTAGGGGAGAAAGAGGAGTCCAACGCTTTGAGGAGTTTTCTTAAAACATTTTAATTACAGGCTTAATTAAGAACAAATTTGGATATATATTATAATATATATTTTATTTTTTTATTATAGATAATTGTTAGGTATACAAGCTTCTCTATAAACTTAATTGTATGATCCTTATAGTTAAAATATATATATATATATATATACACACATGCATGATAAGCATTCAATAAAACAAAAGCATTACCCTCAAAATATCTAAATGTTGATATCTAGTAATATTAATTTTTTTTCAATTAAATAATAATTTATTAAAACTTTATTAATATAAATTATATTATATATAGTCTACAATTTCACTGATTTGAAATATTGTGGCATTAAATTGTACATTAAATTTAGTCATTTGGGGTTGTCCATTGTCCACCGTCCACTGTCCACCAACTTATTTGGAG
>JAVXUL010000009.1:14148323-14166830 GCA_035590515.1 Trichilia minutiflora
TTTTCATTTGATTTTTTCACCTTTACAATGTTTGCTATACAATCGGGATAAGATACATCTTAAAAAAAAAAAAAAGTAACCTTTAATAGTTTGTCATTTTCAACATGAATTATATCCTTTCTTCTTGATTAAATGAGCACCTTTTCTATCTTATGGACTTAAAGGCTGAATTTATCGATAACTGATGCAAGATAACTTGTGGTTCAATTTTGGATATATTACGCAATACCCTTTAAAAGTGAAAAACAAAAACAGATTCTTGGTGTTTCAAGAGACAAGATTGCCAACAAGAAAGAGAGGAACACTTGAAATTTTCCATGCACAACGTTAAAAATCTATTAAAAAGAAGTATGTGATGCAGAGATGTAAGAAGTAGACAACACAACGTCTGTACAATGGACTTCATTCTTCAATTGCTTTTATCAAATCATCTGCGGTATCATAGTATTGTGTCTGTTGTAAAACGAAGCACCATGCTTCTCGATAATTTTGGCTGACTGTAGAAGAAATCATGCTCTGCGGGGTATCACTTGCGTTCGCTCTGCAATGATAGATTCAAGGGTAAAACCAAAATCAGGAAAATGGAAAATGAAGTATGTAAAACAAGTTAGGGCATGACAGACTTTGGGAAAGAAGATGTTTCCAAGCATTAGGCATCGATAACATAGATTCAGGTGAAGAAATACATATTCACGACAATATTGTTTTCCATTATTATACTTTTAGAAAATCTCTGGTGTTTAGAGGAAAATGAAACTTGCAGCAGGTCAACGGCACTTTACCATAAGTTTGAGATGGCATTTCAAAGTCAATTCTCTTTGAAAACCACAAATACCGGACAAGCAACAGTAAGGTGTGCGGTCCAAGAGAACTACAGGGTTTGATCTCAACATATTCTTAAGGTCTTGCTCTTATCTTGGAAAATCTTGTGGGATCTTCAACTTGAATGAAAATTTTCACATCCACAGCACGCCCTTGGCCATGCACATCCATCATAATTACCTCCTACAGATTTTACAAAGTTAATCATATTGAGCAAAAAAAAAACAGTGTTATGTAATCTCAATGCTTTGGTGTAAAAAATCTTAGTAATCTCATACTACTTTAGTCTTTACCAGTTCAAAGGGAAACTTTTCTAACAATGGACGAAAATTGCAGTATGCTTTCTCAGCACTTCCGTTCTTATTCTGATACTATTGTCACGGGGGTATTGTTTTATGTGTAGTAGTTCACCCGTACGGCATCTAAAATAGGCACATTCAAGAGTCAATTTTCTCGTACCATCTCCATTACATAACAGGTTTCAACCTACCCTAATCTCATTAAGAAAATGGCACCAATTCTCGATCAGTTAAGACACTTTAAACCGTCCCTCCAAGTTTTGCATATCTCAATACTCAAAAGTGTAACAACAAATGGCTCCAAAATACAACCTATAATGTTCACAATTACTCTTCTCACAAGCACGATCACCGAAAGATAAATATCGGTTCTTCATTGTTGCGATTGCTTAAAACACAAATTAATATATATAATAGTATCTATATTATCATCTCTTTAAGTGGGTATAAAAGTTATTCACTTTCCTTTTTTCCCTCTTCTTACTTCACAAGTGAGCATAGGTTTCTTTAAATAATAGTAAGATAATTAAAGGCATTAATTTAAAATATTATTTGTGACTCATATAGTAAATTTCAATAATAAAGAGAACCAAGGTGTGTTTAAAAATTTGTAACCACCAATATTAATAACAATAATTTAATTTTTGTAAAATTTAAAATAATAATTATTATTATTTTGTAATTAATAATAATAATGATAAAGTATGATTTATGAAAATAATAAAAAGTTTTAAAATTTTTTCTTCAACAATTATCACTGTCACACCTATTTAATTGGTTTAGCGTCTTGTCGTGAGGAATTAAAGATTGTTTCCTCTTAAATCAACTTTAAAATTATTTTATTTTATTTTTTATGCAAGTAATTTCAAGCAAAAATATTAATTAACACCATAAATTATAGTATTATTACATAGATTATGTAATGGGATATTAATAAGTGCCTAACTAATAAATTGATCAACATATTAATACCCCACTCAACCAAAAAAAAAATTCCTTCAGAATTAAAATTTTTATTTAAATTATAAATTCTTTTTATATAAATTAATATGATATATTATAATTTTGTTACATATTTTATATTATTTTTTATTTTTATATATTTTATAAATTATTTAAATTTATATCTCTACCATTACTAAATTTTGAAATAGTGTGAGAATCGTTTGGTAAATATTTTAAATCAATCAACGTAATAATCTTTTAAGAATATAAATCTTAAACACTTACTCTATTTATTTGCAAATTAGTTCTGAGTCATGTGTCAGGAAATTTAAAAAATAAAAAAATAAAAAAAAAAATAAAAAGGAATGAGAGACATCAAAGGAAACCAAGTGGACCTCTGTTTTTCATACAGATAAACCAGGTCCACGCCGTACAACGTGAAACTAAATTGCACACAGAAAACGCTGACTACCCGGATAGAAAAAGAAGTGATAAAATGGAAAGAGGGGCTGCAAAAGCCACAGTGAAAGCTGTGGCTCTCATTTCTGGAGATACCAACGTTAGAGGATCTCTTCATTTTGTTCAAGGCCTTAACGGTAAATATATATGAATTCTATTGTTTGTTGATTATGCATATGAAAAATATTCTGATGTTGACGTATACGGGTGTATGTATACAGGAATTACATATGTGAAAGGGAAGATTACGGGGTTGAATCCCGGCCTTCATGGCTTCCATATTCACGCCCTTGGTGACACCACCAATGGCTGCAATTCCACTGGTAATCTTTCTCTACCTGAAGAGCTGAATTTGAGCTTCAATTTTTGATCTTTGTGAAATTCTTGAGTGATCTTCAGTTCATCTAAATAATAAATTAAGTGGGTTTTGTTTAGTTGTGAGATCTTGTTTTTGAGTTTGAATATTAGTCTTTATGTGAAGTTTGTTCTCTTTTTTTTTTAATCAATTGGTGAGTCGTATTTTGTTACTGAATTCTGTTTTAGGACCTCATTTCAATCCGCTAAAGAAGGATCATGGGGCTCCCAGTGATGAACAGAGGCATGCTGGTGATTTGGGCAATATTGTTGCAAGCCCCGATGGTATATGCATTTAGTTGTTATCTGGATGTGATTTCATAATATAGACGAGGAAAAGTTCAGATTCTCTGATTGGATTCGCTTAATTTCTATATTGCAGGAGTTGCTGAGGTTTCAATTGCAGACAGGATGGTAATCAGATTCATAAATATTAATTTCTAATTTCAATGTGGACCTTGTTGTAAATTTGAAATTGGATTGGTTTGCATTTTTTGCCCTAGCATTTGAAGGCCTGACTTGAAAGACATTCGCAATTTTGGTAGTTACTTCAAATATTACTGATGAACTGATGCATCTTTAGATCCTGCAAAAGTTCTATCATTAACAAGCTCTAGATGAAGTAGAATTGTTTCATTTTCTTGGATATTCGCTGCCACAATAATTCTTCTCTAACCTTGTGTTTTTAGAGAGTTTCGGCATCTTAATTTGTATCTTACTTTTCTTTATATTTCTTCTGTTTTCAACTTGTAGATTCCTCTGAGTGGACAACACTCTATTCTGGGAAGGGCTGTTGTTGTACATGCTGATCCTGATGATCTTGGAAAAGGCAAGTTTATTTTTTTCAACTTTGGTTACAAAATCGTTGCATATTACATGGAAATAGATACACTACATGCTTACAGATGTAGAAACTAGCACGTTTCTTTTAAACTGTCAGTTCTTGTGGAGAGTATTATGCTTTGGGGAAGAAGCTAAAAATGCAATTTTATGCTTCCCTTTTCTTTTTTTCTCTTTGGCTGAAAGACATGAGGACATGAAATCAAATTTGTTGTGTCATTTTCTTCGATAGACAAGCATAGACATTATTTTGTGTTTTTGCTGAGAAAGGTAGTTTTAGACATAGGATGTTTAGAGTAGTTTGTGAGCAATTAGTTAGAGATCACTATATCATGTATTGAACTATCTGGTGTGCACCTTCTATTATAATACGTATTTTGATATCTTTTGGACTAATATCTGCAGTATACTTTTATATTATGATGTAGTTCCAAATGAAAACAAAATAGAAATGATAGAAGGGAGAGAAAATATAGGAGAAAGGGGAAAAAATGAAGAAACTTGGGAAAACTATAATAACTTTATTCAATAATCTTCAACTCTCTCCTTTGAATGTTTATAGAACCAAAACCCTAACTAAAACTCCATCTACTAATTTTTTACATTTATAAAAAGAAGTCGAATGAAGTCAGCATCTTTAGTTACTTATATCCTTTGGTTCAACAAGGTATAGAATATTATCAGAATTCCCAAACCAAATGATATTGTTAGTGTCATTTCTGCGTATGCATATGCCCTCCAAGGCTGCATACTCTATCTCATTGCATTGAATTTAGCTATAAAGGTCGAAATTGTGCTCAAACATTCCAAGAATCTAAATTATATGCCTATCAGCATAGTATTGCAAGTCTTGGTATTGAAATGGGTTCTATTTGTGACACTAATCGCCAATTTTTCGACGACTTGTGTGATGGCTGCTTTTACTAAAGTGAAAGAAGTTGTGAATACCAAGACTTGTAATCCTATGGTGACAGGTATATAGTTTGAGTTATTGGGATCTTTGAGCATTGTTTCAACATTTATAACTTGTTGGGAATTCTGAATTGTACCTTGTTATGAATACGAAGAGCAGTATCATATATATTGTACCTTGTTGGATCAAGAGATATAAGTAACTAAAGTATACCGATTTCATTTTATAAATAAATTAGTAGATGGCATTTTATATTAAGGTTTTGACTACAATAAATATGTTTTTTAAATCAAAGAAAAGAGTTGAAGATTATTGAACAAAGTTATAGTGGTTTCCCTCAAACCCCTTTCTTCTAGGTTTTCTCCCCTTTCTATTGCTTCTATTTTGCTCTCATTTGTTGCTACCTCAGAATATCAACATATAACATATATATAGTCTTATATCTATACTAGATGGTCCAATAAACGATATGGTGATCCCTAACTCATTGTGCCCAGGTTTCTCTTAACATCCTATGTCTAATACTCAATAACACAACAAATTTGATTTTATATCCTCATGTCTTGAGTCCTAAGAGAAAGAAAAAAAAATCGTAAAATTGCACTTTTAGCTTCTTCTTAGAGGGATATTGTTCGTCATATGTGATGATCAGAAAATTGACGTGAAGTTGGCTAGAAGAAAAAAGGTAGGGGAAAAGATAAACAAAACTTTATTATTGATTTAAAAACTGACAAAAACATAATGTCTTACCTAAAATCCAAGTAACATATAATATCTAATTCTAGGTTAAGGAAATCAAATCCTTATAAAAAACACAAATAAAATCTTAATTAATTAAATAAAGAAAAAAATAACTTCCTAAAACAGAAATACAAATTATTCATAATAGTAATTCCTCCTTTTCAAGCTCTTTAGGATGTTCTACATCATATTCTCTTTAAGCTCAAAGGTTTGGTTAGGTGTTCGACTATGTCCTTGCTCCTGCATTCAGGAGAAGCCCAGAAGGTTTAGAAATCTTACAGCAGTTTAATTCTCAGTTAAGCTGGGTACAGTTTGTTGAGCGGTCTTCTGATTCTGATTACTTCTAATCATCGTAATTAAGGGAAATGACAATCAGGACCCATTCACAATGTGCTTAATTAGTGATATATTTTCAATTGTATTTATATCTGTTCATGGTTTGGTGGTTGCATGGGTGTGCCTAAAGAGCCTTCTGTAGGACAGAGAAGAAAATGCTTGGAGCTTTAGAGAGGAAAGTACTTTTTAGCATACTGTGGAGATCGTACTTAATTTGACTATTTAATAGGTCGTGTTCTTTGTTGCGGTGGTATCTTGTGATCTATGTTTTAACTTACAGCTAAATTTTGTTTCTTGTCTATCAGTTCTTTAGATCATAGATGCATACAAATACATAAACACACACACACACTAGCTCATGTACATAATTTATGAAAGCTTCTACCATGCCCCTTAGTTCTATATGTCAAGCTTTTCTCTTTCTTGTTGAGTTTTAACTTGCAAAGATGCACAGGTGGACATGAACTTAGCAAGACAACAGGGAATGCAGGAGCAAGAGTTGGATGTGGTAATGATTTTAACGTTTCAACATGTAGATTATGCAGGCAATTTGTTTAGGTTGTAAAGCTAAGGTACCCATTCGGGTAGAAGATGCAATGCTACAGTTATGTCCTTTGCTACTCTACCCATTTGTTCATGTGGACGTCGATTTAATTTTTGCAGGTATCATTGGGCTTCAGTCCTCCGTGTAGAATTAACTTGTTTACGTAATTGGCAGCTTGATAAAAACACCTTTTATGAATCACCTCTCAATAATAAACTGTGTAATTTCTTGATATATCACAATGTTGACAAGCTTTGGGGTGGTCAGAGATTTTTACATAGAATGTATGTGATTGATCGTGATACTATGTTCAGTTTCCAAAATTTTTCAGAGTTTTTCTGTGCAACTGTGTGATTAGCCACTGTCACTAGGTTGGCAGAATAACAGTTTTTATCTCCATAAACCATCCAAGTGGCTATTGTGTACCATTTGATTATAATCGCTGAAAACTGAGTCTCGGTGGAGCCAAGACACCTAAATTCAGCTTCAAGAAATTGAATCAATTGCTTTGGCCCGTCTTCGTGATCAAGAGTGAAGCGCGCTCGCATACGAAGATTTATCCCAACGAATATAGTAAACGATATGGTTCTCGGTCAGTGTTATATAATTCATACAATTGTTCAACTTTTTGCATACATTTTTAGTAGATTCTTGAGAAAACATCAACTAAACATGTGAATTCTGCGGTCTTCAATGTATATTTTCATTTGTTGCAAAATTGTTAGAAGAAAAATTGAATGCACAAGTTTTGATCGTCGATAAATCCAATGGATTTTAAGATGTTTATCGGTAACATACCACAAACATTTGGTCTAATGCACATCATATGTACAAGTTTTATCTAACATGCATTTTACCTACAAAAAGAGTTTGTTACCGTATAACCATACATGCAAAACCATGATATTCAGTGTGGAAGATCGTATTCCATTTATAAAACCAAAATTAGCTTCGGCTTCATAGTATTGTTCGACAATTTGATTTCAATATTCAAATCTATGAGAACAACCCACATGATTATCCGTCACAATACACGAATAGCGAAACCTGATGGGTGAGCGATCTTCATATGAAGCAGGGAACCAAAATGACAGTTTCTTAAACTCGTATTACCTCCCTGTCAGTGTTGTGATGAAAACCACGCTATCTCTAGCCTCTCAACCATGTGTTTCTGTATGATGAGTTATCACGAAGAGATGCATCGTGGGGCTTATATTCCATAACATAGCTATGAGGAAGCTTTAAGTGCCGCTTAATTGAATCTCTTAAAGCCATCACTGCCTGGTACCAAAATATGGTATACAACATCAGCTATGGGAATGGGATAAAAAATAGACAATAGCAGCAGTTTCTAATTTGGCAGTCAACAGTCATAAACCTGATGATCAGATGCATTGCGGTTCCACACACTCAATATATCTTCATTGAATCGAATACTTAAGACCGCACCACATATGTTATCACCATAATCAAGTTGGTCACCCACCAAGGCAAGAACCTGCAAAATGTGTAATTGTAAATAAACAGCACATCCCAGACAACCAATTATAAAAGTAAAACAGGAATGCATCAAGAGGTACATTTAAGCAATATGTAAGGCTTCCTGTGCTATTCAGATTACATTTGGCGCCATGAGATATTACAAAAGTAATTCTAAATATGAAAAAATAGTAAAACACTATCTCAACGCAGAACTAAACCAAGGGTACATCATACATGGCATCTACTTCAGCTGTGTATGCTAAATTTTTTTATATTGTTTTTTAAAAGGTTATTGATATCATTTATTTTACTGTGGAAAGCAAACTATATCTGTACGACCGCATTAGCACAAACTAAATATAGATTTATGATTTGCAAACAGTTGGAAAAAGAAAATGCTAGCCAAGAGTTTGACATTAGGACTAAGTTTCAAGGACTTCTACTAGAATGAAAGGTGATAATTTATGGTAAGGACCGAACATCTTTTCCTTCTTCCAGACAAACATTGTGACATGTTAATTTAGTACTTTCTGGCAAAATTCTATTAGTAGGAGCAATTATCCTACTGAAACAGCACTTGTCAAACTAATTTCTCCACCGCTTCCTAGGGATGTTTCCAACAAATGACCAAGGCTGCTGATGTTCAAAAAGAAAAAAACAGTATTCTCAGACTTACCAAGTCTTCCCAAAAGCGGCCTGAAACAACCTTTTTGAATCTTATTATCCATTTACCCCCATTGCAGTTGGCAGAGTCCTGATGAATAATAAAGATTATGAAAATTATGACCTATGTTACATAAAACATTCAAAATTTGAAAACTATTCTGAAATATTATTAATTGCAAAGTCAAGTTTAGATGTCCACCTCCCACAAAGGGCGGATTCCTTCCTTGAAAAGATGCAAATCTGTAGGGCTAGGCAAAGAAGAGGGACGAGCCAAGTGGCAATAGCAAACCCAAAAACCTTCAACCTAGATACACATAATGTTCATAGACCATCAGCAACAGAACAATGAAATAAGTCATGTGAAGCTAAGGATTTCTACCAAATCACATTTAGCCCTATGATCTCATATAATAGAACTTACCGTACTGAAATCCACAATTTTCTTTATGTTGTCCTCATATGATGTCTGAGTTCTAACTCCAGGTGTTCGACGAGTGTACCAAAATACAAACTTGTTCTGTTAACACAAATTCCAAATAGAATAAGGGCTACGCACAATTGCAATTGTAAAATTCTTCAAAAAAGGATATGCATATTACCAGAAGAAAACGATAGTTAAAAACATAGAAACATAGAAAAGTTAGATCAATGCGGCAGCATCTGAACATATATGATCACACGGAAATAAGCATCCATTAGAATCATTTAAAATAAGATTCTCTCCTCTAATGTAACTGAAAAATTTATAGCTGTTACAATCTTATGATTACCACAGCAAGGCAAAGTTAGGATTCTACCCACAGGGGAAGCAAAGGGCACAAGCTCAACTAAAAAACATGAATCATGTTAGTAATAAGAGTTCTGAAATAGTATTTCTTCATTTAAACTAATGGAATAAATAATGTTCTTTTGTTTGTTGGTTTGGAACGAGATAAAATGAAGATTGAAGGGAGTTTGACATAAAGCAGATGGTGGAGGAACCAACACCAACAAATAAGCAAAAAGTAGCAAACTCATAACCGAACATGATCAATGTGCGCCCCCCATCAACGCCTTTTCACTGATGCATTATTTTACAATGAAAAAACAGTATCCAAACAGGATTATCTCAGTAAATGCAGGCAGCAAACCCAAGATTAAGATTAAAAAAAATAAGTATGATAAGAATTCACAAACATCAAATGAGGTTTATGAGCAACTTATCACTTCGAGCAATCTGAAAGAAACTTCATACCCAAGGTTGAAATTCTATCACAATGCAACTCTCTAATCAAAATCTGAAGCTGCCTTTCTCACAACTTCACATCAAAGACTAACCTTTCTCATCGAGAACTATAAAAAGTATGATCCTAATTCAAAATTTTTCTTTGTCCAACCTAGTTCTTTTCCTTTCTATTCCACTTCACATGAATCAAATTTTAATTTTCTTCCAAAATAGATCCACAACAAACTTGATAAATTTGAGAGCATGCATAGAAAATAGAAAATAAATAATAAATAATTTTTAAATGCCAAAAAAACCAAAAAAAATATTTTTCTCGATCGAAACACGGCACACCAAACGCAGCAATAATAACCATGAAAACGATAGTGCATTCATTCGTACATAGACAGATAAAGAGAGAGAAACCTTGAGAGGATGCAAATTGGCTTTCAGGTCACGAGCTTGACGTTCTTCGATTTCTTTGTTACTGTTATCAACAGAATCAACAGCTGCTTGTGTGTTGTTATCAGATTCCTTCTTCTCTGTTAATTCCATTTCGTTGTATTCTCTTCTCTTCTCGTCTCCAAATTCAAATGCCCTAACTTTCTGGGAAGGAAGTGAAAGAAAGGAGACAAATTGACGCGTGCAAGACTTTCTTTGCTACTCGTTTTTTCCCCTAAAACGTCTTCGTATTCAGTCTTACCTTTCCACCGCATTGGATACGTCGGTATCGAGGCTGTGTTTGGCAAACTGGATGAGTTATTCCGAGTTTGGTGCTGAACTGTTTCCTGCATATTTTTAAAATAAAAATAAATATAATTTCTTTATACAAATCTAAAAAATAAATTAATATAATATAATAATATTAAGTATTAAGTAATTATATTTTTTATTATTAAAATTTTTTTATATTTTATTTTTTTATATTACTATACTATATTTATTTACATACAATATTTTGTATAAATAATGTGTCTTTAAATATTCTTATAATATTTTATTATTTAAGAAAAACCCAATAGTATATGTATGCAAGTGCATCCATCTTAGATTCTATAGACTTATAGGATAAGAGTATACACACAAGAATAAATATTCATAAATGATGTATAAAATATTAAATAAGTATTCTTTCTTTATAATTAATAATCAATCTATATTTACAAAATGATAAATAACTTTCTAATTATTAATAAATTTTACATCAATTAAAATAAAAATATTACATTTAACTTTATAGATATTATTAAAAACAACAATTTAATTAATTATTCTTTTAATTTTTTTGTTATAATTTCTCAACTCTTCTATTATTATTTAACTAATAACTTAAATTTGATAAATCAAAAAATATAATAAAAATTAAAAATGATAATAATAAATTAAATATACAAAGAAAATAATTAAAAAAATGTATGGTTATAACCCAAAATCAATATGTTTAGGTAGAAAATAGAAACGACATATAGAGATTTTTTCAATGAACACGTGTTAACCGTGATATCAAAGAGAAAAATTCTTAATATGATCCCTTTCATTTGTTTTGAGCGCTGTTTCATTCTTTAGAATAGTCAGTTTCGGGTTAGAAAATAATCATAGCCTATCTTTAAAAGAATCTTTAACCTCTGATCTCAAAAAATCCGTCAATTTAAAAATAGAAATAATCCAATAACTCTAATACGTCTATCTCATCATCTATCAATTTTAAATAGTATAATAATGACAAACCTTGTAATTTTGATATAATTGAAATATTAATAAAATACAATTATCACATTACGTAATAATAGAGATGATCCATTATTTTATTATCTTATGTTAAATCCTGTCATAACAAATAAGTGTAAAAATTAAGTGTAAAAATAAAGTAAGAAGGATAAGAAAAGGATCTTTTTTTCGATCTCTCCTTTTCTCAAAATCTCTTTCTTCTTCTATTAGAGCAAACTTTCCTAAAAAAATTTAAGGTAAAATTGAGAGTAAAACCCTTCCCATATTATTCTTTAATGTATTATTATTTTGTAAGACTCCAAGGTGCAATCTCATAAAATAAAACCGAAAGACAGGTCTGTAAATTAGAGTTCGCGAGAATACAATCATGCTCTATTATAAGCATCAACACAATAATATAAGCATTATCTTGTCATTTTAATAGGAACTAGAACCTTTTTGATATAAGCAAGATAATTATACTTTTAATTAATAATAATCAAATATTAGGGATCTTACTGTTATTATCCATGAATAATTCACCCCACCGAAATAAAAAATAAAATAAAATAAAACCAAAAACATCATCTTTTATCTCTGGACCACCACACGAGGCGGCCATTGAGACGCAGAAAAAAGAAGGGAGAAATCTATATAAATAAAAAATCATTTTTCATTCCTTTTCGCAGGTCGTCTAGAGCTGGAATTACAAAAAGCAGATTTTGCACCTCTTTTTGCTTAGAATTTTTGAAAAAAAATTGAAAAAGGAGAAAAATTTTGCTGGCTATCTAATCACCCAACACAACCACCAAAATCTGAAAACTATTTCAGTGAGTTGTTGTTCATCGTCACTTTTGTTTTCCTTGTTGCCCATTTTGTCCTCTGGGTTCTTATCAATTTCCTTCTCGTGCCCCTTCAATGGTTTCTTCTTCTTCATTTTGTCCTTTAATTTTGCTTCTTAATGTTATTTTTTCAATACGGTTCTGTTCATCGGAGTATTTATGTCCGCGCGATTCAGAGGTGTTTCGTAATAGTCTTCAATCGCGGTGTCCACTTGGGATCTCCCCAAATCCTCCAATAGAGGTATGCATTTGGTGTATTAATTTATTTCTGTGTTAATTTTACATGTTGTTTTTGTTTGATTTACTTCGATTAACTTATAGTTGGTTTTGGATTAATGGGTTCTTGATTTTGTGTCTGATTTGTTGATTTGAAGGATTTTTGGGTTTGTATTTGATCTATTTGGGTGATTTCGTTTTCTGGGTATTTGCTAGTTATGTATTTTTTATGGCTTTTTTTTTTTAAATGTTTCATTTTGATTATCTGTGATAGGTTATGTGTCCCAAAAAATTTAGAGAATCAAATTGAAGGTTGATTTCTTAACTTTGAAGGGTATTTGCTTGTGTCGGCATAATGAAAATGAAATTCTTTTTCTACAATAAGTGAAAAAAAAAATCAAGGTGGTTTAAATAGCTGTCAAAATTGACTACCTTGCATATGTTTTATTTTAGAATATGTGAATTATAATATTTCCCGCGAAGAATCAGAATCAAGTCTGATGAGGATGAGCAAATTGTAATATGATTTATCGTATAGTCCTGCTGCTAACAATATTATGCAAGAATATATTGCGTTCATGGTATTGCTTGAATCTTGATGGTTGCGGACACACACACACATTAATGTACTCAATCTGCTGTTAGAGTATTTGATATAGTGACATTTATGTTCTTTTGACCAGTTTATAATTTTTTTTAATTTATTTCCAAGTGTGAACAGCATATAGGTTTTTTTAATCTGTTCTTCTTGCAATGACGAGGAATATCATTTTAAAACATTGAATCAACACTTTTTGGTAGAAATTTGCTCTCAATGTGTCATTTGCAAGCAATATCTATTTTTGATGTAGTTAGGGCTTAGTCCACTTATTTGTCATGTTCAGGAGCACCTTCTTTGCTTCTGGATTGGAAAACATGGAAGTTTGACTCTATGCTTTTTTTTTTAGACATGAAGCTTTGAAAGAACAGTTTTAAATTGTTTCATGCTCCCACGATGGTCTGTTTTAGAGTCTTTAGAACCTTTGCCTTAATCTTTTTTTAGAGCGTCTCCCTTTCTCATATTTATGCATGGTATTTTACTTATTGACACTGCCAAGATGTCAGTTAATAATAAAAAGAGGCGTTGTAGACACTGACTTTATATTTGTGAGGCTTGCGTGCCCTATCAGGTGATTGAATGTAATTTGTGAGAAGGACGAAGAAATGGAGGGTTATAGTGTTTGTAAATGTGATAGGGAAATGAATTATGAAGTTTGATGATACATATGGTAGAAATCTTATATAACTAAGAGTTTGCTATCTCTATGTGGTTCATTTTCTTTTTCCCTAGGATTCTTTGTTGTTGTTTTTTTACATTTTATACTCTATTTATATCATTGGTTCCTCTGAAATTTGAGGAGAACCCTTGTTTTGGTGTTTTAGTGAGTGTGTAGTCATAAGACAGCACGGTCATAAATTGTTTTTCATGATGTGTGTGACTCATTGAGTTTATCTCTCTGTGAACAACGTGTAATTGTTTTCAATTTTCATGTATGCTCCCAATCTGATACAGTCATGGAAAAGCTTTATGTTACAAATGTTGTGATCTTGGAAAAGTATATGTTACAAGTTACTATGTAATCTTAAGTTAACGAAGGAGACAGAGATTTTTTTGTGTGCAAAGACAAAATCATAATTTGTTCAATTCCTTCATAATAGTTATATTTGTCTTTTTGTTTGATTTCTTTATCTTTGGTTAGGTTCAGTCCGTCAAGAGTTCTAGTTCCTTTGGTTTTGCATACCCTGTGTGCAAAGACAACAAGCACAAGTTCTGCAATTCTTTTGTCGTAGTTATGTTAGGCTTTTTATTTGATTTCTTTATCTTTGGTTAGATTCAATCCGTTAAGAGCTCTAGTTCCTTTGGTTTCATATACCCTACTTACCCTTTGTCTTTGCAATAGTTCTTTTGTTTAGTCAGTTCATTGGTGCTCCTATTTTTCCAAGTTAGCTGGCCTTTAAATAGTTCATCATGTCTATAAAGTTAATCTTCAATAGGTGACCATGAGGTAGTAACTCTTTTTCCTTCATCAGGGGCAACACTTGGGTATCACTTTTACCAGGCTACCTCTGTTCTGTAGTTTCTAGGCCTTTGTATAATAGATTCTAAATATAACTCTTTATATCATACTAAAACTAATGAATGTTACCCATGTGTTAAAGTTGTGAACCAAAAATCTTAGTAATTTTTGTTCCATCTTGGTTAGGTTCCATCTAAATTTTTGCTTCTCCTTGTTGCCATTTCTTTATTGGTAATTTTTGTTCCTTTAATTTTCTTTTTTGATACCTTCCTCTTATCTCCTATAGTTTTTAGGAAATTGATTCTGAGACTGCATGAGCTTGGTTTTAAAACTTCATAAATTTGTATGATTTTCTGGTACTGATGGATTGAAGAATTTGTGAAATTGATATTCTTACTTGCTTTCTGCAGGTGGATGGGGAATTCCTGGACAGAGTGTTGACTTCAAAACAGGAAAATGCGTACACTTCTGTACTTTTTTATGCTTCCTGGTGCCCATTTTCTTGCAGTATGCATCCTAAGTTTGAAACACTTAGTTCCATGTTCCCACAAATGGAACATTATGCAGTTGAACAATCTGCAGCCCTGCCAAGGTTCTTACTTTACCTTCTTCCAATATTATGCCTTTATATTGTGCTCTTTGATGAATTGCTATTTGTACTCCGCAGAAAGATTTATTATATGAACTCCTATAGTGTGGCTGGATCGGGGAAGTGATAATCCTGTAGAAAGATTTATTTCTGTTGAATTTGGACTTATTAAATGATATCCTAAGATATTATGCTGGATTTCAAGTGGATTCAGACGATAATTTGCACGGCTTCAAATGTAGGATGTGTTGCTGATTGTTGATTTTGCCCCACATATGGCCTAGAGTATCTTGATTAAATGTGGTAGGAAGCACTGTCAAGAAAGCATTCTATCTAATGCTGTTATGTCAATTTCTTTGCCTCTCTCAATGCACATCAATGGTTGTGTTAAAGGGAAGCACCTACGACATGTAGAACACCTGTTTCCAATGATGATGTACCTAAAATTGTGGATGATACCTCTCTGTCTGTTATAATGGGAAAGAAACAGGATGGATTTGAATTTAATGCTTTGCTTACCTAATTTGTTCCCTTCTAACTTCTGCTAGATGCAGGTCTGCCTTTTACTAGAGTCCCTTTAACAGGGATTTTTGCAGTCTTATTTAATATTATTATCGAGACTAAAAAATATTAAGAATCCCTTGTTAAATATGAATTTATTTATCAGCTGGATGTTAATACTCTCTTAGCTCATCCTGTCTACACATGTCAATGAGCATGTGTGTGTTTCTTTTTGGCAGTATATTTTCAAGATATGGGATCCATAGCTTACCCTCAATTTTATTAGTGAACCAAACATCAAGGTTGCGATATCATGGTCCAAAGGATCTCCATTCCCTTGCACAGTTTTATGAGAGAACCACAGGTAAGGTCTTTTTCTCTCTGGTGCCAAAATGCATGGTCTTTTGGCTTCAACCTTTAAATAATCAAGCTCATAAGCTAGATTATTTGGAAGAGTAATAAGACTAGTTGTTGATCAATGGAACAGAGCTTCGTGGAACCTAAAAATATAGTCTTTTAAGTTCTCATCACGCGTATAACATACCCAGGTTCTTATAAGTCAACAAAGTTGAAACCAGGCTGATAAATAGTATTCGGTTTCATTGTCATCTTAACATCACTATTTATGTTTCAGGACTTCGACCATTGGCGTATGTTGTAGAAGACGAACCGATGAGCTTGGGGGGCAATGATGGATTGCTCGTGCACTCATGGAATGTGTCATCAATGAGGGAGATGACCCAAAGAGAACCGTACTTGGTTTTTGCAGTATTGATTCTATTTTTGAGGGTGCTTATATACATATTCCCAGAGGTGTTGTCTCGTCTGAAAGCTTTCTGGGTCTCATACATTCCTCACTTAAATTTGGAAATATTTGGGGAGACAAGCCAATTGTTTGGTCGCGGCCTCCATATGATTGATGTTAGGAGGATTTTGACCAAACTGAGACTCTGGAAGACCAGGAACTTCCATGAAGGTGCAAAGAATGCGCGGGTTTGGGCTTCTTCCTTCGCTTCTGTCTCTTTGGGTGAAACTTCACCATCAAGGTCATCATCTTCCTAAGATGGAACTTTGTTATAAAATGTCACAGAGTTAAATCGAGATAGAAAGAGCTTATTAATCAGATAATGTACTACAGACTGACGTGATGATCTGAGTGGGTCTTCTCTGTTTTCTGTTCTCACTTCCTTATGTTTAATGTTTGTCCAAAGTTTTATTCTAGTGATGATAGCTGAGTCTGTTGTTTGGGTTGGGGGCTTTTTTTCGTGAAGGAAGCAAACGAGCATGTAAATTGAGAACATCTGACGTTTTTTTGTGTATATTATTTTGTCATTTGGAAGAATTACTTCTACCAATCAGTTGAATGTAATGTTTATATACTCCTCTCGGATCGCACTCTCTTTCTCTCTTAATCCCTGCACGCTCGCGCGCACACACCCACACCCATGCCGGTATAAATCAGAATTTATGCCTGTGAAATCCAAAAAACATAAAAAAAAACAGAGAGATTTCCTTAATTTAGGAACCCTGGTATCCAAAAGAGCAAGGATTCCTCGTGAAAAACGGGAGAATACTTTAATCGGAAAACCTGTGAAATCTCTTCTATATCGAAACTCATGCACATGAAATCTTCTAGAAATTGAAAATTTTATTGACTATTTTGGCAATAATTCATCACTCCAATGGAAAAAAGACCCATGAGCACTCAAAAATTGACAAATCGAATGGAATTGTTGAATTGAATTTAGGGTTTCTATCTATCTAAAATTCAAACCACTGCCAATGATTGTAGTGATAAAGTTTGGTCAAATCTATTGTTAGTAAATATTAATTAAATCTTTTTTTTTAAAAATTTTTAGTTGTATGTTTTATAAAATTTATTTTAAAGAATAGAAAGTATTATTTTTAAAATTTTAATTAAAAACTAATTTTTGTTATTTTTTACTATTTTTAAGATGTAATTTTTAAAAAAATTAATTACAATCTTTTTTAAAACAAACTGTTTATTTACTTTTAAATTGTTTATATTACATTAAATTATGAAATATTTGTAATTCAATAATAATTTAATATGAGAAAAATAATAGAAATAAGTCCCATTGCTTAGTTAGGTCATGAACTCCTATTAATTAATTCTACACTTGTAAATTTAAATAAAAATGGAAGGGCACATACGTCTTTTCAATGAATAAGGGTAATTAAGTAATTTTATAAAAAAGAAGGGTTGTTTTAATTTAACAAAATTTATAATTTTTTTTATTATAAAAAAAGAAATAAAAAAAATAAAACAAAGCTATCAAATCTGTGGACAGTTGTGTTGTAGAGTTGTGGGGACTTTGCCTTTCATAAATATTTATTTGTTCTTTATCAAGTCTCATCATGCATGCAGTCATTATCATTCCCAAGCAAACAAGCAATCAAACCTTACCATGCTAAGTTACCAAAAACATAAATTAACCTCATAAAAATATAAAATATATAATAATTATATTATATTATTATAATAAATTATATAAAAATATTATATTTTAATATTACTCATTGAATTATTAATAATAATAATACTAATATAAAGAATATCATACAAATTTTTTATGTAAATTTTTTGTATAAATTAAAAAAAATATATATTTTTAACGCAATACTTGAACTAATTATTAAAAAGAAAAAGACAAAAAGAGACAACCGAAAGAAATATTTTTACAATATCTTGAACAAAGACTTGTAGTTGGAGCTTGAAATCTATCCAAAGCGACACTAAAGTAATCAAAGTTTGGGATTTTTTTTTTAAATTTATTATAGTAAAGAATTGAAAAGAAATATCTAGGGAATACTAGAGAGGGTCCTCTGCCCACCTCATTGGACCGCCACCCTTAGATTCATTCAATTGTCTTCTTTGTAGAGGATAAGCTTAAAGCTCACTCAAAATATTTTCTCCTATTTTCTCTTTAATTTTCTTTATGGGTTCAATCTTCTTCAATTGACAAAGA
>JAVXUL010000009.1:14194747-14206233 GCA_035590515.1 Trichilia minutiflora
TAAAACATTGAAAAAGTTTGATAGTGTGATTTATAACAAACAAAAAAATTTATGACACACAATATATTATTATTTTACCTAAATTTTCTTAATGATATATATTTATATTTTGTAAATGTATTCATAATAATTTTTAAATTTACTATAAATTACCAAATCCAAAGGCAAGGCCCAACCCGTTAGTTGGGCCAGGGTGTCCTACGACTGCGTTTAGGTGCATTACAGCTGTTGATATTAGGATTTTCTTTGCCACATCTTTTTAAAGGGCCCAGATGTTTTCATATCTCTTCTTAAGTAAAATACATTTTTCTTTAATTTATTCTTGTTGGTACTTCAATTTATTAATTAAATAATTTAAGTTTCACGCAAAGACACTTATAACCCCCACATTAACGCACGTTTTGAGGCCATGAATTAAGAGAAGGAAGGGTCTTTTGGGGCTTTTAATAACTAGATATTTTAAATTTTCGTGTATTTCAAAAAAGAAAAAAAAGAAAAAATCACTCCCTTCCCTTGAGGTTTGCGAAAACTACAAGCAGGGGAAAAATTTGTAAAAATTTAAACAATCCTCCCTTCTACAATATTTGACCGATTGTTGTCTATTGATTATTAAAATATTTAAAGTAACTTCTTCTTTTATTATTATTATTATTTTGTAAACTAATAATTTTAGGTAATAAATTATTTTAATAAAAAAATTATTATAATATGAAGACATAACCTTACATTACATGTGCACGAAAGAGAGATGGATTCAATGGTTTCCGAGAAAGGTCAGCATATTCACCCACAACTTGTCTATATGGGAATCCGTATCTGTAGTCAAACGTTGACTGGCAAAGTTTGACCACTTCAGAATAATTTCATTCAAAGGATGCCTTTAATTATGTCGCACATCTTTGTGCATTTAATTAGAATGTTATATAAATTTATATTTTTCTATGCTCATCTTTAAATAACATTTTATATTAAAAAAAAATTATATATTTAAAATAATATTAAAAATGATATACTTTGTGTGTTAAAATATTTCGTAAAATTAATTTTTTAAATAAAATAATAATAATTTCATTTGATATTGAAGTATTATGATTTTTAAAGCACAATTATTATAAAATATAAATATTAAATGTTAATATAAAAATTTATTTAAAAATTAATATTATTATTATATATATAATAAAAATTTAAAAATATTAATAAGATATTTAAAATTTTTATTCTTCAATGATTATAATTTATTAGTCTAAAAAACTTTTGAAGCCCTCCACCATTTCCCAATAAATAACACGGGTCTTGAGTAAGGAAAAAATAATGAGTATCACATGTTTGTAAAAATGGAAAAGTGATTGAAAAAGATGCTTTGATGAATAAAGCCCTTTTTCTTGTCTTCTAAAAAAAATGTGGGTGGGTAAGGGTTTATGTATTTTTGTTTGATCTAACTAAGCTCCTATGACCAAGGAAACTTAGGCTCTTTCTTTCTTGGTTCTATTTATAGGAGAACAAGAAATTTTACTTTTATTAAAAATGAAAAAAAATTACCAAATTATTAATTATCTTTCAATATTATTAATTAATTAATTAATTATGTGACAATAAATTGATATTATTATTATTATTTTTTAATTCCATACATTTAAAATTTACATTATTTTATTCACAATAATAAATTAAGAATTTCTTTTTAATAAATTAGTGTGAGAGGAATTGATATTTTAACTTTTTGTTTTTACGATAAAAGATCAAATTAATTGAACTATCTCTTTGATAATAAAAAAAATTATATTATAAAAATAATAAACTTTGATTAATTAGTAAATATAATATGAATTTAATAGGTGATGAAATTAGAATAAAATTTTATTTATGAACAATGAAGTTATCTGGTGTTGATAACTTGGGCTGAAAATAACCAATGTTAGGCCCAAAACAAGTATAAAACAAAGCCCAAGTTTAAGCCCATTTACGAATACTTGGAGGTTGAACATAGCATATAAAGTCCATCTAACCGTCCATTATCAATCCAACGGGCCTGATAAATTTGAGTTATTTTATTACTTTTTGCCATCGAGGATAAATAGAAAAAGGAGAGACGGGAAAAATGGTGGAAGAACAAGAAGATAAAAGACAGGTAGAGCAGAAAACAGAAGAGAAGAGAGAAGAGAGAATACAGAACGAGAAACAAAGGAGAGCCTACAAAAGAGAAGAAACATCAAAATACATAAAAATTAAAACCTTTTTCTTCATTGAAGAGAAGAGAAGAGAAGAAGAGATTTTTCTCTGAGAAAAGAACAGAGTTATATCAACAGAAGTTGTTGTTGTTTGTGGAATTATCACGAGTGGATTTCCATGTCTTGTTCTGTGACATGTATGTTATGATGATTAGTGATGATTACAATCTCATTTTTTAATTTTTTTTCTTTCTTATACTGGAACTCTATCCTTCTCTCTCGGTTTCAGAGAGAAAGCAGAGTTTTTTTTTCTTGCGATTTTGCATGTTACAGCTGTAGATCTTGAGATGAGACACAATACAATCATCTCTGATTATGATTTTCTTTTCGATTATTTATTTATTTTTTCTGGTGAAAACCATCTATACTCAATGTTATTAAAACTTCATTTTCAATGTTGTTTCGTAATTTTCTCTCCTCTGATTCTCGGAATTGACAAGGAAAATCCCAAATGGGAAATCCATTATCCTTGTTTCTCCCCCTCCTATTTCTCTATCTCCTTGGTTTTCATTTCTGGGTATTTGAGTTCACCAAGAAGATAATTCTCTCTCTCTCTTGACTTTAATGTAATTTTTTGATGGAAGCCTTACTGAATTTGTCAAAGGACACAAATGATTTTCCCAGAATTTTTTTCTAATTATTCAGCTTAAATTTAAAGTTATCGGCTCCCTGATAAAACCTTCGAGCTCTGATTTTGTGATTTTTTTTGGTTTCCTGTTTGTAGGAATGAAGGAGTAAGAAGAGAGGACCAGAGAGAGTGTAAATCATCACCAATGGAGCCAGAATTTTTCTTACAGTGGGGAAACAAGAAGAGACTTAGATGTGTTAGAGTCAAGGACCCGCAAAAATTCTCACAGAAACCAAACGGTATAATTCGCCGGAAAATCACATCATCGCGGATTGATCGATGTTTGGTCACTAACTCAGATAAAGAAACCTCGAATCGTCTCACTAGGTTAGATTAATCCACAGATTTGCAAAATTTTGTTGCTTTTGCTTTGATTCTCTTCTCGTTTTGGTAAGCTTTTGAGTTTTAATTTCTAAAGAACTGGCCGAAGCTCAATCAAGGAGAGCTTCATGAGCTTTTGTGAAATCTGTTTTCTTTTTTTTGGGTTCTTTCTTGTCATCGTTCTGTTTGGTTGCTCAGTAAACAGAAGAAAGTAAGATGAAAGGCTGAAAGGAGATTTGTGATTTCCAAGTATGATTATTTTTTTATTTTTACTTTTTGTTTTCGTAGTTGTATGGCAATTGAGCCAATTTGGTAGTGTGAGGCTGTGTTGATTGAAGGATTTTTGTTTTCTTGTTATCTTTTGTTTCGTTTAATTGTCCTTGTGTTTGTTTTCAGAAATTCCGAGGGCTCGATACTCCGATCTGGTACAAACGAGAATCGAAAATCATCTTCACCGGAGAAGGAAGACAGATACTACACCACAAGGGGATCAGCTGTCGGCTTGGCCGATGAAAATGGCAAAGTTTCAACAGATGCCAACAATGGAGATGATAAGAAATTGCATGTGTGGCCTAAGTTGTACATTAGTTTGTCAAACAAAGAAAAAGAGGAGGATTTTTTGGCCATGAAAGGCTGCAAGCCTCCTCAAAGACCCAAAAAGAGAGCCAAGATTATTCAAAGAAGTTTGCTTGTAAGTTTTGCTTACTTATCCCAAAAAAAAAAAATTGATCAAATTGAATATTTTTTACTGGGATTGTTTGCTTTATTTGAATTATTGTTTAAATTGTTTGTTTCTGAATTTGGTTGGTGGCAGTTGGTGAGTCCTGGGGCATGGTTGACTGATATGTGCCAAGAGAGGTATGAAGTTAGGGAGAAGAAAAGCTCTAAGAAGGTAAACTTAAATTGCTTTTTGGTTCATCTGTATTTTCCTTTTCATTTTATGGGAAAAGATGGAAGTAATTAATGGATTTTGTTTTGTTTTGTTTTCTCTGTTGCCATATAAATTAATACAGAGACCCAGAGGATTAAAGGCCATGGGAAGCATGGAAAGTGATTCTGAATAGTGAAAGATGTGAGATATAACAACAGCTGCCGAAGCAGAAACACTTTCCTTTTGAATTTTTGGAAAATTGTTGTAATTGAGTTATCGGAGAGCTTGTTAGGGGGAAAGGAAAAGAGCGGAAAAAGCAGGAGTCTCTTTAGGGTTTGTTATATAGAACTAATTTTTCAATTTTATCAATGAGAAGAAACAAACCCAAAAAAAAAAAAAAAATTGTCTTACAAGCTGTAATTACTATTTGACCCTTTATGTTGTCCCACATATTTTCTGTAGATGAATCCCAAAATCAAAATGTGCCTGCTCACTGACACTATCTTTGTGCTGTGGCTCCTAAGATTCCTCTGGCATGTTCCAAAAATAGACGTAAATGTTTATATGGTTAGCTTCTTGTGATTCTGCTTTACACAGCCAAAAAAATTGCCTAAGAAAGTACTCAAAATGGTAGGGGATGAAGTTATCAAATAGATGTATGTCTACTTCTACCACTTTTCTAATTACAGAAGCCTCACCCACCCGCTTCAGTAATATCATTCCAACACAAAGATTGAAAGATTCATTACTTAATTGGAAATTGGAAATCTTAGGTTATGCTTGAATTCCAGTATATTTCTTAGACTCTCGTTATTCTCAGCCATCCACCTTTTGAGCTCCTGACGAGTATTGACAATTGTTGATGACCACCAATGATAAATCAACAATTTCGTAGTCTTTTCCTGAAATGATATCTTTTCAAAATTATTTTCGGGCTATTTTTTCTTCCCATTTCCTATTTTTCCTCCCTCTATATGTCTAGCACATGATAGAATATTCATTATCTTATCCTAATCAATCAAAGTGAAAATCGCATCCTACTTTAGACCTAGTGCAATCTTATCACAATTATACCAACTAGCAATTAAAAACTACTTCAACTTTGTATTACCCGAATGAATTGTGTATACGATCTACTTATAGTCATAAAAAATCTAAGTTTATCTTGATCCCATCGAAAGCAAAGATGCAGATTCCTCATCTTATGTTCACTGGGTTCTCTAAACAATTCATTTTTAAGCTATGTATTATTAAGGGGACAAAGAAGTGACAATAATTACTCAGCTTTGTATCAACAGACCATCATATAACATATGCATCAAACAATTTTTCCACACATGATTGTCATTTCTCGTCTATTTAACCATACTACTCTGGAAAGTAAACATTTCAGTGGATGCAAGATTAACAAGCCAGAAGTATCCCTAATTGATTGCCTTTCTAAAGCAGGTTATCTTTATTTGCTGATCTTTTCAACTCAATCTGTGCATATCAACTAGAACATGATTATGGTGTGATACAGGAACCTGCATAGATAAAGAGAAAAAATACCCCAGAAGGTAGGTCACAATAAAATAAGTAAATGATAATCCAAAGGGCACAGATATGTACAAGATATGACAGTTGAGGGGTTGGACTCAGGAACAAGAATACTTCAATTTTGAGGAATGGAACATGCAGCTGCATGGTTAGGAAGCTCAGATAAGAATAAAAGTCAGTAGAGCAATTGGAAGTAATTTTGAAAGAGAGGAAAAGCATTGGATTTCTATATTGAATTCATAAAGTTGTAAGCCCATAACATTAAGAAACCTTCTGAAAACTTTACATATACTACATGTGCTTTTTAATTCTCCGTGAGGTGTGATTAAATGGCATTGCTCAAATGAGCATCAAGTACTGCTGGATTTACAAATATTTTAGAAAATTGGCCAGAACAGATTCTTTCGGTTTCCACAAAACATCACACTATGTTTCTGCTGGAATGCACTATGTGAGAAACATGAGTTGGTGGTGACTTGCAATTACGCACCACGGTCGTGCGGCTGGTGCCAAAGCAAAACAGAGGTTTCTATTACTTGAGAGGGAGAACAAGATTTTGCAATGATGAAATAATTAATAGCTAAAGAAATAGACAATATCACAAAGAGATTTGGATAAGCACACCTCTTTGCTATTTTTCCACTGTCGGATCAATTAGATTGAGACTTAACAGCTTGAAGCATTTCCACTATGAGGGTCTTCACATCCCTAAGAAATACAAGAAAATGAAATTTAACACAAAGTAACACAGGATAATAACATTAAGAAATGAAATAAAATTGAATGCTTGTCAACATGATACGCTAGTGTAGTTTTTGTCCAAACTCTTGTGTATCTTCTATCAGTAAAACATTAAAGTACCACAGCACATATTCCAACTAAAGATAAGTCAACATACTTCAACTTAGATTTCCTAGTCCTGTTTAAGAAGACAGAAAATTAATGAGGTGGCAACAAATGTTATCTATTTATGCTCATGCATTTTCAGCAACTCTACTGCAGATTATGGTATCCCTCTGTATATTTCCAACCATAAAAAGGGAACTCATCATATATATATTCCTAATATGAAATCAGTCATTCATTATTGATTCACAGCAATACAAATCCGGTGCAGCAACTTGTCAATCCAATTGCTTGAAGCATTACTTGCATTCTCATCTCTCACTTTTCACATTTCCAGTCCCATGCTAAAGTTACTGTGATACTAGCAGCATAAACTTGGGTAGCACAAGCTAAAAGGAACTCACTATAACATATGAAAGACCAAACTAGAGCAACATAACTATCTTATCCCTGATGACATGAGAAAGAATGGCATATGTTTTGTACAAGATGAAAAATCTTCTGAAATTAGATGTCTTACTTTCTTTCTTCGGCTCGCCTTGGGAAAGGAATACGAAGCTTGAAAGTATTTCCTTGATAACCAGCCTAAAAGCAGAAATCATTGTCAATATTTTACGAAGGAAGAGAGAGCATTACATTATAAAAATGACACAAAACAAAATAGCAGTGAAAACCCTTTCTGGACAGTGGTTTGATAGTAATGCAAATCATTACATTCTAAGCCAACCAACAAAAATAAAAATCAAAAAGATCAAATACTTCAGTACACATGCCAATTAAGCTGAAATAAAAGAATTGTTTTGAAAACATCAATGGAGGATGTAACACTTCCAGAGAGAATAGTGCTACCAAGTAGCAGTACCTTAACATTGAATCCAAGACTATCTAGATCTAGCATGTAAGCCGAGTCCACCTGAAGAAAAAGAAAAAAGTCAACTTTCACCAAGATTATCAATCTTTCTATTTGAACAGTTTGATGCTGAATCAATCTTAGCTAAATCATTCCACACCCAGTATTTTTTTATTATTTATTTGTTTGGAATTAGCAGACAAAATACTGATTACAAGCCACGTGAGTTAATCCAAGTCATTTTCCATCTCAGATAAAATAGTGGTATAGATTTCAGTGTTAACAATATCATTCCAGATTACCGGAATTGAAGTTGAATGTTGCACGATGAGTCTTGTATCTTCAGCATGATCTCTATTCATGTGAGACTGTCAAGAGATACAGAGAAATTGCTGTAATAATAATAGAAAACAAATCTTAACACAAACAAATAATAAGCAAGCAGGCAATACCGCAACAGGCTTAGAAAACTGAGCAATTGGATCAACTTTTGCAGCTTGGTATTCCTCTTTACTGAACTCTATAAAGTGAAAGCACAAAATAGATAGATAACTAGGAACAGACATATATGGAATATGGTGATAGAAAGGGTGCACAAAATAGATAGATAAATGCAACAAACAAATTCATTAGAGTGCCACAATTAAAATCAAAAGTGCATCTATGGAAACATCAGTGTCTCATCTCAAGTGACTTGGAGTATCAAACTCTCTCTCTTGATACCCAAGGGCGTAAGAGTATGACTCAATCCACATTTAATTTCAAAACACATGACGGATAGATGACAAACCTCCAGATCCTAATAAAGCAGTTGCAACACCTGACACATACCGGACAGCCTTTGGTTCGATGCGCATAAATTGGAAATCACCGAAATCAACCTTTACATGGGTAAAGCAGTTTTAGAAGTCCACCAAAATAAGTTGGTGACAATTTATTTTCAATGAACAAAGCATGCTGGAGAATGTAAGGGAACAACTTACCCAGAATGCATTAGGGTGCTTAGCCAAATATGCAGCTCGAATGGCAGCATTATCTTTCTCAGTAACCTATATAGTTGATCAGAACAGAGTTTAAATTTTTATGATCCAAATGTTAAAGCTTAATGAAGGGAGAAAGTCAATGTCTAAAAATATGATTTCATATGCAGAATCATGGCACAATGAAACATTCAGAAAGAAGTAACAACTTACAGTAATAGCATCCCCATGCAGGGTAATTACTAAATCAGTTTTATCCTCCGGATCTCTAGCGACAAGCAATGAACATTTTGGATTAGCTAACAGGTCCTGGCAAAGCAGCAATTTTTCAAATAATTAAAAACAGGAATTTGACAAGAAATGCTAAACCAAATCAAAAAATAAGGCACAAATTTTGTAGGGAAGAAACTAATCATTTTCTTAATAAGCAGGGCCCAAATTTGCTAAAGACAGGACTATCTTGCCACACAACATTGATTCAGTATTTTGTAACCTATATTTGGTGCACATGCAGAAGGATGGATGTAAAAGATCTATCTAAATGAAGCATTCTGCGATCAATCAATCCCGAATGAGAGAACATAATCAATTCTTCTTAAATTAAAAGGAAATTAGAATCTTTTCCATCTGTCATCTATCAATTTGATTCTGCCAAGCTATTGATATCAAACCGAGAAGTGACAGTGAGAAAAAAAAATATCATTTATACATAAGGGTAAATTCTGAATGTCACTATCTAAATAGGTATCTATTATTTGATTTTTTTTCTATAAACTTTATGAGCAAATCTTTTATGAGTTCTGAATGACACTGTCTAAGGAATCATGAAAAACTTTATGAGGCAAGGCATATATTAAACTTTCAAGAGCAAACCATCGTATGTACAGCTAGGCTGCTGACAGCCAATATTGGAGTTCCATCTGCATCGCATGCAAAGTCAACCATTGATCCTGACGGATAACCCTCATACTTCTGCACAAGAAAAGAGTTTAATTAGATGTGAAAGCTGTGTTTTCAATGCGAAATAGTGAACATCTTATTTCAATGCTTAATCTTGTTAGCAAAGCAAAGAGAGCACAACACAATAAATTTACTCCTGTTATTTTTCTCATTGATTAAATTAGTACACAACCGTTAATGATCAATAGGATATGAAGCAGCAACCTGAGAAAAAGTGGAAAGCGCACCACGAACATTGTTATCAAGTACAGTACGAATTTCCTCAACTGGTGATAGCCGAGCTACTGCTTCCTGAAATGAAAACCCCACATCAACTTCAGATGTTATTCTTTGATAATCCATACATTATTCTTAGAATAGAGATGAAAAAAAAAAGACTAAACACAATGCTAATACCTATGTTCATATGCTCACATATAATCCTAAGACTAATCTATAGTAATTGTAGAGCATAAACACCCATTAGAGAGAAACGAATGAAAATTCCACAAATAATAATATTACCTGATGAGTCTTTATCAATTGGAAGACATTGGAATCACTATTAACATCCCCAGTTGGCACAGCCTAAATCAAAACAAACAATTAAATAACCCAACAATTGAATAAAAAAACATTAATCAATTTCTCAGACCACTCATTTCCTATCTTCTTTAATCATCAAAAATTCACTCATTCTTGCCTAATCCAAAAAAAATAGTCGAAATTAAAACACCCAGATAAATAAAAAGAAGGAGATGTTCTGTTGACATAAAAGTTCAATTTTCCTATCTGGGTATTCTTGACAACCAAACATGAGTTGCAGAGGACCAACCTGAGCTGAAGAAGAGTGAGCTGCAAAAGAAGCCATGGAAAACCGACGAGCAAGGGTGAAAGAGAAATAAGAGAAGTTTCTGGAGTGGCAGAAGCGTAACATTGGAGAAGAGTGAGTGCTTTTAATTATACTAATGCGTGAAAATAAAGAAACTGTCCATGGAACTTCCATAGTCGTCATTTTTCCCAACTACCCAATGCCAACTCTCTCTGACCGAATTCTCTACCCCTGTTTATTTGTTATCTTTATTTATTTAAAAAACGACAAATATCGCTGTCCAAAAATTTGAAACAAAAATTCCGTATTATTTTTTAAAATATCGAATATTTTTTTTTATAATTTTAACCATACTTGAAATCAGACACCTATCTTATAGACATAAATTTATAGATCATATAACATCCATATGATTAAAGAACCTAGATTATACGATACATATCTTGAATCCGATTCTCAATCTGGATCAAGAGCCTAGATCATACGGTTTTCGTTTTGAATTCGATTCTCAATATAGGTGTAAGGATCATGCATATCATATAGCGTCTCTCTAAATCAAGCGCCTAGATCATACGATATCTATCTTGAATTCGATTAAATCTTAAGATGAGAATTAAACTTGAAATCTTCATATCCACATGATCAATCATATCATCATACCACTCATGAGATTCTTTTATTAAAATTAAAAATATATTTTTTATTAACCCCTTGGCACAAGTACATGAAATACTTCTTTTATTAACAATTAAAATATATTTTTTATATAAATTTTTAATTTTATCATATAAAATTTTAAATTTATTATATAAATTATTAAATTAAAGTAATAAAAAATATTTTAAATTTAATTTATAATTTTAATACTTTATATAAAAAATTATAAATTAATATTTTAAAATTAAATTTAAAGTATTTTTATTTTATATTCATAAAAAATTATTTTATTTTTTAAAAATTAAATAAAAATAATTTAAATATTTTATTTAAATTATTGATCGACTATAATACTTTATATTATAAAAAAATTTAATTTATAATTTTATATTAATAAATATTTTTTAAAAAATTAACAAATATAAATATAAATATAAATTTTATTTTATAATACTTTATACTAAAATAATTAATAATTTAATTTTTAAAAATTAAATTTAAAATATTTTTATTTAATATTCATAAAAATTTATAAATTTATTTTTATTTTATAATTTAAATTTATAAAATTTTATTTTTATTTTTTAAATTTAAATATTTTATTTAAATTATTGAATTTTTATAATATTTTATATCATAAAAATTTAATTTATAATTTATATTCATAAATAATTTTTAAAAAATATTAAATATAAACATAAAATTATAAATTAAAATTTTTATTTGTAATACTTTATATTAATATTTTTGAAACACCATGTGTTTGTGAGTAAGGGCATTCTCGTCTTTTTA
>JAVXUL010000009.1:14220506-14235112 GCA_035590515.1 Trichilia minutiflora
TTTATATTTGTTTATGATTTCAGTCTTACAGGTTCTTAGTAAGCGTTCTGGACCTAAGGAATGCTTATTAAGAATCTGTAATGTCTGTCACAGGTAGATCCCACAGGTCGGGGTGTGATAATTTTTGTATTTAATTTAAAAAAAATTATAATTTGTTTTTTGCGTTAAGACGAAAATACCTAAATAAGGAATAATTCTTGATAAGTTTCAAGATAGTTATAGAAATAGGACCAAATCTCACATTGGAATAAAAAAAAGAAATTCCTAAACTATATATATAGAGGTATAATCAAATTGTCAACGAGATCTTTTGGGATGAGTTTGAATTTATTATCGAGAACAAAAATACGAGATTCCCAGAAATTGAGTTGAAGTAAATAATATCGTTAATGATATTGGGTCAGATGTTATAGTATGATATTAGAACCAACTTTCTCTTAATATGATGAATGACTTGGAGCCTGTTTGGTTAGGCTTTTTTTTAGCTTAAAAGTTACAAAGAAGTTTTTATATAAAATAAGTGTTTAAAATTTTAAGATAAAGTTATTTTGGTAAATATTTTATAAAAAAAATTTTTTTTACTATTTTTTATCAATAAGTTATTTTGTTTTATTATTTTGTATGAATAAGTTATTTAACAAAATAATTTAAATAAATTATACTTTTAGTTAAAGGATAAAAATCCCTTAAATTTTTTTAATATTATAAAAAACTGAAGTTAAAAAAAAGAAGTAAAAACTCATTTTTATAATTTTTTTTTGTAGAACTTATTTGTTCACATATACACATTAAAAAAACTATTTATTTTTTTAAGAGCTTATGAAAATTTATATTTGACTGATCTTCTCCTTATAAAGAGAAAATAAGCTATAAAAAAACCCAACCCAACAGACACTTGAGAACGAACTCAGTAAAAACTGGTGGACATGTAATTATCTTGTTTCTTGAGGAGAAGACTAGAGCAACGAAAAGAATATTTAAGCAAAAAGTTTATTAAATTTTAAGATAAAAGGATAGGATTGAGTCTCGTATTAAAATAAAAAAGAAAGTTGTTGCTTTATATATACATAATTGAATCCAAATGGGATGGATTTAGATTTATTATTTAAAAAAACGTGAGATATTAAGAATTAAATCAAAACGGATAATATTATTAATAGTATTATATAAGATGTTACATATATGATAAAAATAAAAGATTTATACGATAAAAATAAAATATATATGTGATAAATTATGTATTTTTTATTTTTAATAAAAAAGATTTTTGTCATCTTTTTAAATTATAAAAATGTTTATCATAAATATTTTGATAAAAAGTATTTAATATTTTAAAAAATGATAGAAGATTTTTATTTCAAACTTTTTAACTGTATTTATTATTTTTAAAAATTATAAAATACTTGTATTATTGGCATGCAAAAAGGTCAATATATGCTGATGCATTATTTTTAGATTAATTTTACATTGAAAATCCTCCGAAATTAGAATTAGGTTATTATCATTTATCACCCTAAAGTTTAATAATATTTTATTTTAATAATACAAATATAAAAATAAATATTTCTCCTCCTTTCATTCTTAAAATATACTGCAATTATTTTATATTTTAAAATATAATAACAAGATTTAATATAATATTTATTTTATTTTATTAAATTAAACATTATTATAAACATAAAAGAGAAAAACTAAATTATTCAATGACTAAAATTGAGTGATTAAAAAAATTAAAATATCCCTGACATCATCGCCATCGTCATTGTTAATAATCCAAGAACATAAAAATTATAAATTTATATATTGAACGAAAATATTACAATATAAATTTATTTATTTATTTTGTATTTAATATTTAATTAAATTAATCACTTTTAATCCAATTTTATTCCATTAATTTTTATTAATCAACAGACAGAAAAACGTACCCAGATCTCAATGATCAACCTGGGGTACAAGCCATTCACCAAAACTCCACCATAAAACAACGCTTTTTCTATTCAATCTTACAACGAATGTAAGTCTATGAAATACACATCAACGGAAACATCCAAAGCAACAAGAAACAAAAACTGGGTATCGCTCAATCCGAGTGGTAATCGTCTTCTTCGTCGTCTGAATCCTGGTCAGACGACCATGAGAAACCATCGGAGCTGTAACAAAGATAGGCCCATAGAGAGCGAGCGAGACGGTGGAATTGTCGGAGAGGGAGACAGCAGAGAAGGTTCAAGACTTGGTCGGCGGGTAATCTTTCTGGGTTGCAAGCTATGTATTGACAAACGTTGGCTGATACGTTGGCGATTGTAACCACCGCAGAGCTGTTCAACACCATTACTGCCTCTCTCTCTGTATCGGTCGTTTTTTTGTTTTTGTTGTTATCTTTCCAAATGGAAATAAGAAAACGTTTTCATAATAATTATACTTGTTTTCAAACTTAGTCCTTATTATATATGATTTCACTTAAAAGTATAATTTGTTGATTTGTGTCAAATAAGTCCTTGACTTTTATAAATTACTGAAACACCCCTTATTGTAAAGATGGTGTGTTCTTTCTATGGGTCATGTATGGTGTATAAATAAGGATGTAATATATATATATTTTATTCTTTTTAAGTTTTTTTATTACAATCTTAAATTTTTTTGGTTATAATTCTCTACCTTTTTATTATGTGTGTATATATATATATAACACTTACAAATTAAAAATTATAATAAAAAATAAAAAAATTATAATTTTATCGTAAATTATATTATATGGCAAGAATTTGTATTTTTAGTATTATTCTTAAAACAAATATCATAATATTACAAGAGTTACAAGACTGATATTGTGATATTCATAAACTATGAGAGAAGCATCTCTATGATTTTACTTTGAACCCAATTCCGTATGATCTATAACTAAAAATAAGAAATTCAAAGAAAATCTCTGTTGATGATGAGTAAAGAAGAAAGGTCTTGGTAAGATAATCTGATTCGGGCAAACCATAAACCCAGTTGATCCCAAAAACTACACTAATCTCCTTCAGAGAAGCATGTAGTGAAGCAAAAGGACTACGGGGTTATTACTCAAGTAAGATCTTCCTGCTGGAAGCAGCAAGATGAGAAAACGGGAAGAGACCAGATTAATGATCTTGTAGATATCCTTCGTCCTCCAAATAAGACACTAATTCTCCAGCCATGGCACTTGGAGCAGGGCAAATTCCATCCTTTAGATTCATTTCTATCTGGAGAAAAGGAAAAACTCATCCAGTTCAAGATTTAGGAAAATGTGCAACACGACAGAACATGAAAGTTATAGCATTGATGGCTCAGAAAATTTGTACAATAAGTTATGTACACATGGACATAATAGTTTGCTCGGTCCACTTAAAACATACCTCGCAATTTAGGGGTGGTTCATAAGGGTCATCTATCCCAGTAAAACCTGCAATAGAATATGGTCAATGGGGTGGCAATGGAAGGGTGAAGATAAGAAGAAAGATTAGGTTATTTCATCAAGTCATGAAGTGAGTTAGGAAGATAATGTAAATACCAATGAAAAGTTTAGGAATTTGCATAGGCCTTGTAATGTTTGTTGTTAAGTAATTTCTACTATGCTAAAATGTGCAACCGCAAAGTAGTGACTCAGTCGAAACTCCATAGAGTATGAAGCCAACAATGTTCACAAGACAAGAAAGGAAGGGATCCAGGTGCTCCAATAGAAGCCTTTTGTACTTCTTATCAGAAGCAAAGCAACCATCTGGTATGATTTATAAAATTCAAGAAGTTGGAAATCTAATAGTATCGACATAATGATTTGGAAAATTTGATAAGACGGCAAAGGTTTAACCGAGTATTGACAATAGCAGGAAAATAATCAACAAACAATTGGATAACAAATAATCATGAGGTTGCCCAGGAAAAGGGGCCCTTTCTAATCTCACCACACAAAGTGAATGTACACCTTGACAATTAAGGAAGACACGGGATCAATTTTAACAAGGCTACCATTTAGCAGTTTCGATCAGCTGATAAGAGAGGTTAGTACAATTATATGACTAGTTGACAACAACGTACCTTAACAAACTTTGTGGTGCAGACCTGGATCATAATTAGGCTTATTCATATAAACCCTTACATGTAACCACAATGTCCTCAGTGATCATGAGGCAGAGCATGAAGCTCATCAAAGACAGTAAATTGTTCAACCATTCATCGTAGAAATTTAAAGCAATAAATTTCTCAAAGTCGCAGATGACATATTTGGACAGAATTCAAAGCTCTTCTGTATTTATTCTAAAGCACACCTTTGATCTTTCCGGCCCGTGCAAGTTTGTAAAGGCCTTTTGCATCTCTTGCCTCACACAATTCCAGAGGCATGTTCATGAAAACCTGTATATCCACTAGTGAAATGGTGTTCCCTCATTGAAATAAACTAAAGTGCATAACCAACATCCACAATATGTCTTGCCTCAATAAAGTTTGAATCAGGCAACAGTGCCCGGCAAGCATCCCGGTCTTTCCTATATGGAGATATCAGACTGGCAATGCAGATTAAACCAGCATCTGCAAAAAGTTTTGCTACTTCCCCTATAAAAGAAAATTAAAAATTAAAAATGAAATAAAAAATGAATATTTTAGAAGAAAACCATGGAAAAAGCACACATAGCGATCTAGTAAAGATAACCAAGCATGCATGCTCTGAGAAGGACAAACTTTAGTCTTGTTGTACTTCTATTGATGATACAATCTTGAACTGTCATTAAGCTCATATGTGTTGACATTTTAATGATTTAACAATATTTTGGAGCTTTGATGTCATTGTCTCCTCATTTTTTTTTTCGCATTGCAGCAATGTATGATTACCTACAAGGTTTGGACATGCTGAAAATAGCATAATTCACCCAAGCAACATTCCAACAGGCAATTGAACTAAATGGGTTAATAATTTGCTCTGTCACACCAGTTTATAGAACATTTAGAATTCCATCTCTGATGCTAACAACCTCTACTTGGAGTTCCATAGGTTTGGCCATTCTCTGATTGGTAAGGAAAAGATATACATTTAGAAGAACCACACCGGGATTCCTACACCAGGTTTGCATTGACAAAAGATGCATTCAGATAAGTGCCCACAAAGAATAGCAATTTAAGCCTCTAGAAATCAAGGAGAAAACAGAAAAAGAAAACTAATATATACTATATGTCTAACAGTGATCAAACTTACAACAATGTATTTTTCCAAATCAGTGTCAAGGACTTAAATAGAATATATGGGAAAACTTAACCACATAAATCCACAAGCAATATATTAAATGACTGCTATTTGGTTGGTCAAAGTCGGTCATATAAGTTTCCTTCACACACACAAACATACACACTTATCTGCAATGTAAGAGTGCAAATCAGTTTCACACTTTGTCTGAGACAAGCAATCTCTTTATGTAATTAACCATTAACTTTACCTAACCCTATAAAAATTACTTGTCTGCAGAAAAATACTTACCAACTCTACGTATATTCTCAGTCCGATCTTCTGCTTTGAAACCAAGGTCTTTGTTTAGTCCATGTCGAAGGTTGTCTCCATCAAGGACGTAAGACAACTTTCCCCTCGAATAAAGTTCTCTATTAACTGAGCATGCCAGTGTACTTTTTCCTGAAAAGTTGAAAAAAATTTCAATAAATATTGCAATCCAGAACAATCTAAACATATTGAGGCGCTTTGAGTCTCTGCAACACGTAAATTCATCATTTAGTATCAATAAAGTAGGATTGAATGCAACATGTGCATTCGAGTTAAGACACATGTAATTTAGTAGCAATTTCAATAATTTTTCTGTGGATTTGATGGTTGTCAATTCTACATGAAAGAGCAGTAAATTAACAGAAAATTGATCATTAATGATTTTCTAGCTGGTTCAACAACCCACTTTCGCCATTCAGCTGTCTCATATACAAATTGGTTCAATAAAGCATTGCAAATGGTTCAAAATGAATATCTGAAAGTAATGAATTTATAAAGATCAATTTCAAAGGCAAACCTGATCCGCTAAGACCTGTAATCCATACAACACATCCCTTTTGTTGGAGTAGCTTCTGCTTTTGAAGTTTCCCAATTGGGCATTCTTGCCAAAATATATTAGTTGAATTCCCAACAGTAGACATCACCAAATATTATTCTTCACTTCCCCTTTTCACAAACAAACCATTCAATTCCATCAATTGTTTCAACCCAGCAAAATTTCATCAATAAATCATAACGAACACAGGATAACAATGCAGAATCATGATATGACCTAAATAAAGATTAAGCTCCAAATATTTAAACGTAACTTGATGCAAAAATCACAGCTTCATGAAAAGATGTCATGATCTGAATGTGTAAAAATGAATTATACATACATGCAAAGAAAAAAATGGTTCAAAATAATTAACAAAAAAATGTACATTTCCAAGTATTATAGCTTTTCAAACTACACACAAACATCATATTAACAACCACCCACCATAGAAGCGAGCCAAAATTTACAGAAACTCAAATGCATACAAAACCAATTTAAACTTACACATAAAAAACACAGTAGCATTCAAAGAGAGAAATCAAATACCTGATAGCTTTCTGGGTTGTTTGCAGAGGGAGAAATGGTTGGGGATGAATCTATTTTAATGGAAGCCGAAATCGAAGGAGTGATTATAGCAGAGAGAATAGACTGAGATCATACAGCTCAGGATGAAATCTCTTGTGATTGTTTTTGCTTTCCATGTCTTTTTATTTTATTTTATTTTATTTGAAAGAAGTTTCCTTTTTCATTTTAACAATAAAATATTGAAATTATAAAATATTAATCCTTATTATAAGATTCTATTTATTATTATTAATTTGAGAATAGATTATATTTTTATGAACTACCATAAATTATTTAAAAAATTTTCCTCGTGCGCATTTCAAAATCTAACAAATTTGACTTTATGACGAATTAAGGATGATATGATGATGTAGGTAAGTTTTATATTTTTAATATTAAATGATAATATACTAATTGTTTTTAATATAAAAATTCAAAATTTTAAATAAAAATGTAAAATTTTAATTTTTGAAAAGTTAAAAATAAAAATAAAAATTATTTAATAATAAGTCGATGTATGATTTGAAAGAGTAAGTCAACCACGAGGAGGATGGTGTAGTGTTAATTAGCATGGAAATGAATCTGGACATGCCTGGCTTCTACGTTGGGAGGGAGAAAAAGCACTTCTTGATTATTCTTGGCTTTTGGGAGAAGCACTTATTGGTCAAAACTTGGGGGTTTTATTGATTTATTGGTCAAGAAATAAATGTATGCTGCTTTCAATTTTGATGGGAGTTACATGTCATCATCAAATTATTTATTTAGTTTAAATTTTTTGTTAATATAAATTTTGTTTTATTTTAAATAAAATGACACTTAGTAAATTAGATGATAAATTTATAGTATATTTCCATGATAAATATCACATTATTTATAATAATACTTTAAATATTCAACTCTTTTTTAATTATTTTTTATTAATTTCAAGAACTATTTTTATTGTTTTTATGGGAGATTATTAACAAATTTAAAAAATCAGGAGAGATTTTCATACTTTTTTTAAAATTATCATAATTTTAACAATATTTTTTTAAAATACAATAGGTGGTATGATTTTAAAACGATTATTATTGTGAGATAGAATTTAATAATATTAAATATTAATTTAAAAAATAAGTAATTATTATTAATAAATATTTTTTATAATTTTAATTTTAAAATTAATTAAAAGTTAAAAATATCAAACACATCTTAAAAATTTAAATATTAATTATTTTTATATTTGTTGATAATACATAATATTATCTAGTACTAATTGTTAAAATTCAAATCAATCGCTAAGATAATTAAACCAGTATACTAAGCCTGCTGTTGGCTTTGGATCTACAACCGTTGGCAATAAAAGCCCAATCCAAATTGAAACAACCACCTATTCTCATTGGCTTGCCATCACATTTCAACGCTTTGACAGAAAACGAAGGATCTGAACTCCAAAGTCGAATGCATGAACGATAATGCAGTCACAGCTCCTGGTGGGTCCCCTTACTCCAATCACCCATCATCAACAACAGTTTCCTGATTTCGTCTCCGCGCAGCAACAACCGTATTTACCGAAGAAGAACCCACTACAGGGTGGCGGTTGTGTCATCGTCGTCGTCGTGGACGGCGGCCGTAAACGGTGAACCGGACCACTACGCGGTTCTGGGAGTCGCACGTAGTGCCACGTCAGCAGATATTAAGAGGGCTTATCGCTCACTCGCTCGTTTGATTTTTGTGGTTATGGTTGGCTGACGAGAAAGTTTGACAAAACGGGAAGAAAAAAGTTCCGACGGTTGATCAAATTACGTAGAAGCTTGGTAGCTTATAACTTAGTGAAATGAATTCTAATGGTGCGTATATATATATTTATATTTGTATTTATTTGTTATTATTTTTATTTGTGTATTTGATGTTTGAATAAATGCCTGATTACAGGAGAATAAGAGCTATCCATATAATCGTTTGAGACATAAAATGCAATATTTCTTTAGTGTGGATTAAATATTCTTGTAATAGTTAAAAAAAATTGTTACTTTCTTGTACAAATGTTGTGAGATTTCGTTCAAGCATAAGCTTTTCTGCTGAATGTTTCATGTTTTAAGAAGTTTGACTCTAATTAAAGAGAGAACTTATGTTTATGAGATTGGTGATAGCAGTGGTTCTGATCTGACTATTTGTGTATATGATGTGATTACAGTATCGTCCTGAATCCTGATGTTAGCAAGGGTACACAAGCGGGTGAAGTTTTCAAGACCATTCGTCATGCCTATGAAGTGAGACTTCTTTATAACTTTCTTGGTACATTTATTGCTAATATCTAATATAAATTTTGTTTCGACTATAACATGTAACTATGATAGGGATAAAATCATTCTAGTCTGATTTTCTAATAGCTGTTTCATTTTCCCCGGATGCATAACTAAAATAGTTAGTATTTTCTAAATACTTTATTCTGAAAAAAAATTTCCCTCTACTTGGGTGTTATAAAAACTTTGAAATTCATTGAAACCTCAATGACTTGATGTTATCTAGAGTTATATAACAATCCAGTTCTGATTGCAGCCTTGTAGAAAAATTTACAACCATTGCTCATTTGATAAATCATTTTTGGTCCCATATGTACGAGAGGTTAGTAGAAGCAATGTTTGTTTTGATAAGATCTCATTTGCCATAATCTTTTATTTTGTGTAAAGGCAAAACCATTATGAATATGTTGTGATCTATATGAGGTGATAGAGTGCTTTTTTAAGTATTGAATGGAAGGATTCATACATTTGGCTGCATATGGTGACTGGTTTAAAATGCACGAACATGGAAAACGTTCATTGATTTCATAATTTGTTTAATAACCTCCCCAATGTCAACTACTTATTGTTATTATTTCTTGTCTGGGTATTGTTTACGGAATCTAGTGACCAAAAGTTCTAATTTTATCCCTCTTTCAAACAGGTTTTATCTAATGAAGTGACAAGGATTAAGTATGTTTGGGCGCTTAAATTTCAAACGGTCACTGGCAGGTTGTATAGAGAATACTCGAGCTACAAGCCCTGGATTAGAAGACAGGGTAAGGATGTATAATAGGTGGGCTGAACTGAGACGGAAAATGCAATATGAGAGATATTGGAAACGTTATAATTCAAATAAAGAGTATTCTTCCTTTAATGATGAACCAACAGACGAGGAGCAAGTCGAAGAAGAAAGTCTAGAAGAAGAGAGAGACCCATCTAGGAAAGTGCTCAGATCAACCTTTATCTCTCAATTCTTACTGAAGATCTTTGGATACCAATCATCCCTCACCTATAGTAGCCTAATGGCTTTGTTTTATCACAAGCTGGATTCTGGATACAATGCCGGTTATCTGATTGCATGGATTTTGGGTGGATGAGTTGGGATTTTACTGACATTGTGCCTCTCATTTGCAAGTTGGGTTTGCGAAAAAGCAGCAGCGGTGTAGTCGTTCTGGTGGTCGTGGCTTTGTGGGTTGGCTCCAATCTTGCAAGACATGCTCCTCTTCCTCAAGGTGCCCTATTAGCTCTTCTGTACATGTCCCTTAAGGCTACAATCTGATTCTAGCTAAGGCTGTTGTTTTGCATCTGCTTCAATTTTAACTTGTGTATTTTTTCCCCTTTCAGTGCAAGTTGATTGTACATATGTTCGTTTCGTTGTTGAATGTAAAACTTTTGTCAATTAGCTTCAAAGTAAAATATTCAAAATTTCGCTTTCTATGCTGAATTCAATGAAGACGTGTAATTTTTTTTTCCTTTGAACCAAAAGAGATGCTTACAATCTGGAGACATATCTCAATTGACAATTGACAATTTTTACATTTACAGAGTGGGTTATTCATTATCTTTCTCCCCTCCTTGATACACGGAAATCCCAGATCACAACACAAAAAATCACAAGTTTGAATGAACAAAATTCTAATCTTTCTCCATCTCCTTCAGATTTCGCCACAAATACCTCCCGCTGGCCATGTCGACGAATACCCAGAAACCATTTTGAACCATCTGCAATTCAATAACAACGTCAGCATTGAGAAACTAAAACAAGAAAAACAGAAAAGACAGAAATTCACAATAAAACATACCCTTTTCAGATTAAACCCTTCTTTCTCCTTCATTGAATTTTTCTCTCTGATTGAAGAATCCTCATCGGAAACCATCGTATCAATTTCTGGGGAAGAACGTACGGTCCTCCATGCAAAATACCCAGCTAGAACTGCTGAAAAGAACACCAATATAAACCTCAAAGGGCACATACTTTTTTCTTTTGCAATTGCAGCAATGGGACGATCAAGAAGAACAAGATATCAATGAAGCCACAATGTTTTTTCAATGTTTAGGTATTCTAATAACAAATGGAGTAGAATTTGGGAAACCGTGTGCTTTCTGCAGGAGAAGAAAAGAAAAGAGAATATGTGTATGCCTATTTGGACTTGGTATCATAGTGGATTGGATTCCTGTTTTTGCTATATTTATTTAATATATGATTGAAATTTAATGGGTTTTACAAAGTCAAATGGTTGTTTCACCGACTTCTTTATACAATTGGTACAGTATTGAACATCAATAGCTGTTATCTCTTACTTATTCCGTTTCCATACAAAATTCAAAACTGGGTCGTGGCCCCACGTTGATTTTATTATTTATTATTATTTTCTAGAAGATAGGTAGGTTGTGATTTTCTTATATCTAAATCTAACCGTTGAAATTTGTTGATCACAAAAGTGGGATTTGTGTTTATAATTTATTCTGGGCTAATTGTTTTTAAGTCCTAATGTTTTTAGAAAATTATGAAAAGGGATATAGTTTGTAATTATCCTTCACATTGATCTTATACTTTTATGACCTCTTAATATGTAAATATATCATAATATAAATAAATTTTAATATTTTTATTTTATTTTATTGATATAGTTAAAATTAATAACAATGGTATTTATTTTTGTTAAATTTTCAGAATTTTACAGTTATTTTATCTTATAATAGCTAACTAATATCGCATACGTATATAACATTAATGGTCTTGGTATAATTATTGAGTTATCCTTTCTGGGCCCTTAGAAGGTATAATCTCTGGGTCCATAATTTCAGCTTAATACAATTTTAATTGGGTCAACAAAATGAATAAACAAAAATGGAGAAAGGGTACTTAGCTTCTTTGTTGGGTGTTTGGTTATTACCTCAAATTAATCCGTTTGCATAAATCCAAGAGTTAGTGGATTGGATCACGTTCCCAAAGTTATACAAGTGTTGAGCAATGTTAAACCCACCCCGCCTCTTACACAAGTGTCCCTAATTAAAGAATACTTGAGTTTATAATTACAAGAACTACTTTATTAAGAAAAAAAAAAAAGAGAGAGAGAAAATAAAATAATAATAATAAAAGGTTTGATGATGATTTTAAGAATAGGATTAATAATATAAATTTTTTATTCAAATTAATATGACAATATTATAAAAGTATCACATATCTTATATTTTTATCGAATGGAAGTAAGTAAAAAATTCAAGAGAATAAAAAATAAATTATATAAAATACATGATAATCAAATAATATTATCTCGTTAATTTAAAAAAAAAAATTGATGTAAAAAGTGTGCTTCCCTAATATTAATGATGATTATAATTTTCCTATAGAAATAATGGAATCTAAGTACTTCTTCAATAGATTAAGGAATCTACCTTGTCCGTATTATCCTCAATAAAGATTGGGCATCAAGATTCTCTATCTTTCCCTTATAACAACAACAACGACATCATCGATTGTCATGTTAAAGGCTCTCTTGATTTCCAAAGTCATCCATTAGGAATGATTCATCATAATTATGCATATAGAGAGATGTAGATATAGATATATAATGGTTTTTTAATATTTATTTTCTTCTTAACATTATTCCATCAATTTTTTAAGTGGGTTTTGATCCCTAGCGAGAATGAAATTGAAATATATTTTTAGATTTTTATTCATTTTAAAAAATGTTTATTGCCTCAAAGTTATACCACCTTGCTTCCAACAAGTTAATTTTCATTATTTTTAATTATCTGTTTATATTTTCTAACAATCTATATCCTTTTTATTTATGCATATTCAAAGCAATACTATCTAGATTTTGTTTTTAATGTTCAATGATTGCAACTTTAAAATTGTAAGTAAGAATGATAGAGAATAGGTAAAGAAGTATAAGGTACAATGGATGTAATAAGCAGCTTTTGTGGTGTGGATATGTTTGATATGGAATCACTTTCTAATCTTGTGCATTTTTTGTGTCTTGAATCATTTTAAAAGCAATAAATCCTCAATGGATTTGGCTTAGTGGAATCCAACTTTTTGTCCTCCATTTCCATGGTTTCATTCCCTTTATCTCAACAAGAAAAAGAAAAAGATTTTGAGGGAAAATTATTACTCCAAAATACTTTTATTAGAGACAGAGAGACAGGAAATTGTTAGGAGAGTTCTATGGGCACCATACAAAACAATTTATAAACTATATAAATTAAAATTTACTTTACAAATGCATTACCATAATATTAAAAGAGAATATTTAGATGATACTTTACATTAAATGATGTGAAAATATGTTATTTTATGAATGTTTTTATCGAAAAATATAATTTTTTTAAAGAGACTGATAAATTATTAAGATTAAAAACTTATTTATGGTAGACATATTTTTTTATTCAATTCAAATAAAATAAATATATTTAAATTAAAATAAAATAAAAATAAAAATGATTATTTAAATAAAAAAAGTTAAATACGAATATCATTAAAATAAAAAATAAAATTAGTTAAAACTCCTAAAATTAATGCAAATGTTTAACCTCACTAATGATCAAAAGTTTGAGCATTACATGAGTGATTAACTCACTTTTTCTTTTTCTTCCATTTTCTTCCAAGTGAATGGAGTTGTTGACCCTACTCATTTATAATGAAAAAGAAGAATTAATTTGTCTTATCCACCATTAATATGCCCCTTTATGAAATGGTATCTCCAAGATCCCTATTATTTTCACATTTTGGAAGTTACCCAAAACATTAGCATAACTCAATATTTATATCAATACCCATCATATTATTGCTTCAATTCTTATGTAAGCATCACAATTTTTGGTTTGAAAGGGTTAGTATCTAAGTCTTCTTGCTTGCTTTCCCTTTTCATTATACCCATATAAATTTTGAAGGGTTTAAAATTTTGATGTCCATTTCAATAAAATCTTTTTTTTGAGAGAAGGTGAGTATGCTTTTTTTTTTTTTAATTTTTCTATAAAGGAAGAGGGATGAAAGAAAAAAAAAAGCAGCAAAGACCATTTGCTAACTTGATTACACAACCACCAGGTCCACCACTACCAATGACACAATATGTATGAACTGTTCAATCTTCTTAAGCATCCTAGGTCATCAAATTAACTTTTGGAACACAATTTTAATTTTTCTCTCCTTTTTTTTTTGTTACAATATCTTTAAGAACCCATGTTCCCAAATTTATGCATTAAAGCATCACAATACGGTCCACAAGGAGATGCAATTTGATCATCAAACACCAAATGAAAATGATTGATTGATTGGTGGATGGTATAATACATATTATAATTAGTCATATGAGTGGCTTATGACTATATATGCGGCATCAAACAATGGCCAATATGGTTTTCCAATTGTTTTCCCCCGTTTCTCTTTTGCTTTCCACTAACAACAAACAAAGGGTGACGAAGTCATTTAAGATTGAGTGTGTACTAAGAGTGAAATCGGATCGAATTTTAGTGTTTTTTCTTTTAATCGATATCCGATCCAATTAAAATCGAATTTGAATTTTTGATTCCGATTTATCCTATTTGTATAAGAGATTGAAAATTGTTTTACTGTTTAAATTAAATTGATACTCGATTTTAACAGGATATCGATTTTATAATTAAATTTTTATAATAAAAATAAAAAATTTATAATTCTTACAATTTAATCCCTGTTTTTTAAATAAATTTTAAAAATCTTACATTTTAATTCAAAAAATTTAAA
>JAVXUL010000009.1:14235212-14256141 GCA_035590515.1 Trichilia minutiflora
AAATACATTGAAGATGCTCTAATATCTAGATCTTTGCTTCGAGCATAAGAGTTATACTCTTTGTAAGAGTATGGGACAATATATAGGTTTTATTTAATCCATGTATCATATCATTGGTTGGCTTTCAAACTAAGTTGCGATATCGCTGACCAAATTTCAAACTTAAACACTATCGATTTGAGCTTTCTCACAAATTCAAAATTTTGTTTTTTATGTCGAAGTTAAATTTATATTCAATAATTTTATAAATTATTTATTTATAAAGTTAAAATATTTTTATAATACCTATTAGTTTTTGAATTAATTTTAACAATTAATTTTTAATTTTATAGAGGTCAAAAATATACAAAATTATTTTTTCTTATTTAATTTCTTCTACGTATAATATTATAAATATCTCAAATATATTGTAAAAGGTAGATTGTCCATAAAGATAAATAAAAGAACTATATTGTAAATATTTTAAATATAAAAGAATTTTAAATATATTTTTATATTTTAAATTAGTAGAATAAAATAAAAAATATTAAGAACATATCAAAATGTAAGTGATTTGAGAGATCGGAGTTGACTAAAAATATAATGAAAATCATGTTAAACAACGATCAAATTATTTTCATATTTATTGTACTACATAATAGTAAATCCAATATAGTAAGCCCATTGTTTTTATTGGGTCTCACAACTGTAGCCCAATATAAGCCCAATCCAAATTGAAACAATCTCATTGGTTTGCCGTCACGCTTCAAATTCAAAGATTTGACAGGAAACGAAGGATCTGAACTCCCAGCTCCCAAGTCGAATGCATGAAAGATAATGCAGGCGCAGCTCTTGGTGGGTCCCATTACTCCCATCACCGGCTCCGATGCGTTCTCTTCCATCATCAACAGCGGTTTCCTGATTTCGATTCCACGCAGCAACAACCGTAGTAGCCGAAGAAGAACCCACTACCGGCTGGTGGTTGAATCATCGTCGTCGTCGTGGGCGGAGGCTGTAAACGGCGAACCGGATCATTATGCGGTGCTGGGAGTCTCACGTAGTGCCACGTCAGCAGATATTAAGAGAGCTTATCGCCTACTCGCTCGTAAGGTAACACTTAGTATCTTTTGATGTTCGTGGTTATGTTAGTTGACAAGAAAGCTTTATAGAACGGGAAAAAATTTTATTTTTCCCAAAAAGTTCATCAAATTACTTAGAAGCTTGGTATCTTATAACTTAGTGAAATGAATTCTAATGCGATGTATTCATTTTTTTTAATTTGTATTTATTTGTTATTATTATTATTTGTGTGTTTGGTGTTTGAATAAATGCCTGACTGATTACAGGAGAAAAGAACTATAAAATGCAAGGTTTCTATTGTGTGGTTTATTTCATGTAATAGTTAAAAAAATTGTTATTTTCTTATATAAATGTAGTTAGATTTCATTCATGTATAAGCTTTTTTGTTGAATGTTTTGTGTTTTAAGAAGTTTCACTCTAATTGATGAGAGAACTTATTTTTATGAGATTGGTGATAGCAGTGTTTCTGATAATTTTTGTATATGATGTGATTACAGTATCATCCTGATGTTAGTAAAGATTCAAGAGCGGCTGAAATTTTCAAGACCATTCGTCGTGCCTATGAAGTGAGACTTCTTTGTAACTTTCTTGGTACATGTATTGCTAATATCTAATTTAAATTTTGGTCTGATTTTCTAATATCTGTTTTGTTTTCCATGGATGCATGACTAAAATAGCTTGTACTTTTTATATGTGTTATTCTGAAAAAAAATTTCCCTCTACTTGGGTGGTATAAAAAATTTGAAACTCACTGAAACCACAACAAGTTAATATCATACAGAGTTATATAACCATCCAGTTCTGATTGTGGCCTTGTAGAAAAATTTATAAACATTGCTCATTTAATAAATCATTTTTGGTCCCATAAATACAGGGTTAGAAGAAGCAATGTTTGTTTTGATATGATCTCATTTATAAGTCTTTTATTTTGTGTAAAGGCAAAACCATTGTGAATATATGTGATCTATGTGTGGTGATAGAGTTCTGTTTCGGTTTTGAATGGAAGACTTCATACATTTGGTTGCATACGTGGTGACTGGTTCAAAATGCACGAGCATGGCAAAAGTTTATTGATTTCACAATTTGATCTAAATTAATAACCTCTTCACTGTGACTTATAAAATCATTATTATTATTTTTTTGTTCTCGGTATTGTTTAGGGAATCTGGTGACCAAAAGTTCTATGTTTGATCCCTCTTTTGAACAGGTTTTGTCTAATGAAGTGTCGAGGATTAAGTATGATCGAGCACTTAAATTTCAGAGAGATACTGTCAGGTCGTATAAAGAATACTCGAGCTACAGCCCAGAATTTGAAGACAGGGTAAGGATGTATAATAGGTGGGCTGAACTGAGGAGGAAATTGCAATATGAGAGATATGGGAAACGTTATAATTCAAATAAAGAGTATTCTTCGTTTTCTGGTGAAACAACAGATGATGAAGCTGAAGACGAAAGTCTAGAGGAAGAGAGAGGCCCATTTAGCAAAGTTCTCAGATCAACCTTTATCTCTTTATTCCTACTGAAGATCTTTGGATACCAATTATCCCTCACCTATAGTAGCCTAATGGCTTTGTTTGATCACAAGCTGGATTCTGGATACAAGGTTGGGTATCTAATTGCATGGATTTTGGGTGGAAGAGGTGGCATTTTACTGACTTTGTGCCTCTCATTTGCAAGTTGGGCTTGCGGAAAATCCAGCAGCGGTGTAGTCGTTCTGGTAGTGGTAGCTATGTGGGTTGGCTCCAATCTTGCAAGATATGCTCCTCTTCCTCAAGGTGCCCTATTAGCTCTTCTGTACATGTCCCTTAAGCTACAATCTGATTCTACCTAAAGCTGTTGCTGCCCATCTGCTTCAATTTTAACTTGTGTATTTTTCCCCTTTTAGTGAAAGTTGGTTGTACATATGTTTGTTCTGTTGCTGAATGTAAAACTTATGTCAATTAGTTTCAAAATAAAATATCCAAAGTCTCTCTTTCTACGCTGCATTCAATGAAGATGTGGAATGTATTTCCTTTGATTGATCCAAAAGAGATGCTTACAGTCTGGAGACAGATTCTCAATTGACAATTTTTACGTTTACAGAGTGGTATGAGATTCTACAATAGAAAAATCGTTCTTTCTCTTTCTTCCCCTTCTTGATACAAAAAAATCCCAGATTACAGACAGAAAAATCACGAGTTGCAATAACAAAATTCTAATCTCTCTTCATATCCTTCAGATTTCTCCACAAATACCTCCCGCTGGCCATGTCGATAAATACCCAGAAACCATTTTGAACCGTCTGCAATTCAAGAACATCATCAACATTAGAAAAACGAAAACAAAAAACAAGAAAAACAGAAGAACAAAAATGCAAAATAAAACATACCCTTTTTAGATTAAACCCTTCTTTCTCTTTCACCGAAATTTCCTTCCTGATTGAAGAATCTTCATCCGAAACTACCGTATCAATTCCTGGGGAAGACCGTACTGTCCTCCATGCAAAATACCCAGCTAGAACTGCTGAAAAGAACACCAATATAAACCTCAAAGGACACATTAAATTTTCCTTTTGCAATTGCAGCAATGTGACGATGGAGAACACGAACAAGATATCAATCAATGCGGTGAAAGAAAATTAATTCTCTGCAACACCAAACCAGAATATATCTCTCTGTCTTCTTTTCCTTTTGCTTTTTTAAGCTGTAGAATTCTAATAACAATGGAGTAGAATATGGGAAACCGCGTGCTTGTTTACAGGGGACGAAAAAGAAAGCTGTATATGCTTATTTGGACTTAGTATTATATTGGATTAGATTCCTGTATTTGCTATATTTATATATATTATATGATTGAAATATTGATGAGTTTACAAAGTCAAATAGTGTTTCACCTACCGCATGCAATTATGATAGTATTGAAGATCAGCTGCTATCTCTTACTTTTTCCATTTTTATTACAAAACGCAAAACTTGGTCGTGGTCTGATGTGGTGGCCACTTTGTATTTTATTATTATTTTCTAGAATATAGTTAGGTTGTCAGTTTCTTATATCTAAATCTAACTGTTGAAATTGTCCACCATTGACAATTCATTATGGGGTAATTGTATTTAGGTCCTGTTATTTTTATAAAATTATGAAAAGGGTTATAATTTGTAATTATGCTTCACATTGATCTTATACTTTTATGATCTCTTAATATAAAGAAAATTTAATATTATTTTTTATTTTATTAATATAGTTAAAATTAATAATAATGTTTTTTATTTTTTGTTAAAATTTTAGAATTTAACCGTTATTTTCTATTATAATAGCTAACTAATGTTATATACAAATATAATAGTCATTTTTGAAACTATTAATATTAAATAATTTAATAAATATTTTATAAGTATAGTCTGATAGTGATAGATTGAGTATGATATATATAATTTAAATGCATATTCTGATTTCGATTTTAATTAGTCACTCGTGATTTAAACGAAATGTTTAGACGATGGTATACTCAATTAGAATTTTAAAAATTAATCAAATAAAACTCATCAATATAAAAAGATTATTGATCGGAACAAAGTTTGAATACAATCAAATTTTAATAACTTATATATATTCTTCTTTTTAATATAAAAACAAATAATTTAATAAATTATTTATAAGTATAATATGATAGTAATGGATTGAATATAATATAATATATATAATTTAAATGCATGTTTAGACAGTATACTCAATTAGAATTTTAAAGATTAATCAAATAAATTAAATAATCAAATAATCAAAAAGATTATTGATCGGAACAAAGTTCGAATACAATCAAATTTTAATAACTTATATATATTCTTCTTTTTAATATAATATTGATATATTAATTTATAAGAAGAATTGTATAGAAATTTGTATAAACACATTTTCTTAGCTAGGAAATTAGAAGGTTTTAAACATTTTCATTGGAATGAGCTATCATTTGTTTTTATCTTTTGGGTTTTCTAGCATGGCCTGTCAATCATTGGACATTCAAAAATCTGTGAGTCCATAATTAGTGTTTAACATAAGTTAAATTGTATCAACAAAAGAATTGGAAAAATCAAAAGGGTACTTAGAAATTTTAAGGGCGATTTAGTAAAAACCTTCAATAATACCTTGAGGCAAACATATGGGCTTCAAATTTCCGAAATCGAATAGTTAAATGGATTTGATCATGTTCTCCAAGCTATATAAGTCTTGGGTAATGTTAAATGCGCCATATTTATGTAAATGTCCCTCAATTGATTAATAGTAATTTACAAGGAGTCTCTTAAAAATATTAGTATATTAATATATTTTTTAAAAATAATTTATATAAATTAATGTGACATAACAATATTAATTTTTATTTAACATATTATTATTAATAATTATATTAATTTTATATTTTTATTAATCAATATATAAATTTATATGCATAGCACTAATCATTTTTTAAACCCTTAAACTATAAAATGTCTTTTATATTCATATAAAACAAAACCCTACATACAAAAACATTTGTGTGAGATATAGTCTTATATGCACCATTTGTTAAAAATAAGTTTGCCAAACAATGTTTTGTAATGCAAGATTATACCTTACATTCTTTTCAAATAAATATTTTAAATTATAAATTATTAAATCAAATTTAGAAGGTATAATATAATCAAATAATATTATTAATTTAATTTATATAAAGAATTTGTATATTTAATATTATTAATTGTTGTAATTCCTCTATAGAAATAATGGAATTTAAGTGCTTCTCCAATAGATTAAGGAATCTATCTTTTTTTGTATTATCCTCCTCAATAAAGATGGAATTGTAGATTCTTGTCAAGATTCTTTCCTCTCTTCTTATTGCTATTGCTATTTATGTTTGTTTCTCTTATTACTACAACATCAACAACATCCATTGTCTTCTTAAAGGCTCTCTTTTTATTGTGGTTTCATGAGCCATCCATTAGAAATGCTTCCTAATTATATTATAATTTCATTTAATTTGAAAAATCTAACATATAAAATGTTTAATAAATAAATATTTATTTATTTTATAGTAAGCTTTAATATTTATTTATTTATATTTTACTATTTAGTGATATAGTTTGATAAAAATTGTAAAATAAAAATTTAATTAACAGTTGAATTTTTAACATAACTTTATTTTTAATTTTAGTTGAGGTTTTATTTTTCAAAGGATTAAAAAAAGGGAAAAGATAAAAAAGAAATAATAGGCCTTTTAAATTTCATTTTTGGCTCCTTTATACTTTATTCCATCAACTTGTTTTAAACATTTCTAAAACACTTTTAAATTAAATCTCATCATGACATTGCCGCAAAGTTATACTACCTTGCTTCCAACAAATTAATTTTTATTATTTTTAATTATTTGTTTATATCTTGTTATAGTCTATCCAATTTTATACATATTCAAAAGTAATATTATTACATCCTTCTAAAAAAAACAAAACACACAAAGCAATATTAAGTACATTTTTTTTATTGTTCAATGATTGCAACTTTAAAATTTGTAAGTAAATAAATATAATATATAAATTTCTTAGGAATGATTCAGTGATAAAAATTCGATATAATAACTGTTTAGCGTATATTTCGAGTTCGAACTAACAAGATTTTTCTTATTGAAACGTTTAAAGGGTCAAGTCTTAAGTTTTATTTGAATTGTCTCTCTAAATAAGACGGCTGTTAAGCGTTTATCTCTGATTAAATAGATTATGATTTTTTATATATAAAAAAATAAATAGATATATGCAATAGATGATGAGATATTAAGTTCATTGGATGTAATAAGCAACTTTTGTGCTGTGGAAATGGTTATTGGGTTGCTTATTTTGGAAGCACTTTCTTATCAAATGCATTTTTTATGTCTTGAATCATGTTAAAAGGCAATAGGTCCTGAATAGATTTAGCTTGGTGGAATCCACCCTTTTGATCATCCATTTCCATTGGTTTCATGCCCTCTATTTCAATATGAAAAAAGAAAAAGATTTTGACCGCAACCTTCTTTCTTCTCCCTTTTTTTCTTTTTTTTTGATTACTTAGACTATCTCAGTCAAGCTAGTTCAAAATAATTTTATTATGTGATATCGTTATTATTATTATTTTTTTTAAATTTAAATCACTACCTTATTTCATACTCATTATTTATATTATTATAAATCACTTGATTAAATCTCAAAAATAAATAATTAATAATTTGAGAAAGAGAGAGACTTGTTAAGAGAGTTCCATTTATATTGTATAATATAATTTCATAAAATAACAAGATAGCGAAAGAGAAAATAAAATCACTTTTGTATATGCGATGACATAATATTACATAAAATTTTTTAATGATATTTTAAATTAAATAATTTTAAAATATGAAATCTGATAAATATTTTATTAAAAAATATAAGGTACTTTTTTTATCATTTAAAGAGATTGACAAATTATTAAGATTATAAATTTATTTATAATAGATATTCTTTTTAACTTAACTCAAACAAAAGTAAATATACTCAAATTAAATTAAAATTAAAATAATAAATACAAATAAAATAAAAAAATTAAATAAGATGAATCCATTAAAATAAAAAATAAAATAAAATAAAACTCCAAAAATTATTGCAAATGTTCAACATCAATAATCATCAAAAGTTTGAGTATTATATGAGTGATGAGCTCACTTTTCCTTTTTCTTTCATTTTCTTCCAATTGAAAGGAGTGTTGACTATACTCAATTATAACCAAATAAAAAAATAAATAAAAGGAAACTTAATTTGTTTTATCCACCGCTAATCTGCCCCTTTATGAAATGGTATCTCCAAGAATCCTATCGTTTTCACATTTTGGAAGTTGCCCGAAACATTAGCACAACTCGATGTTTATATCAATACCCTTCATATTATTTTGTTGCTTCTTCATATTATTTCATACACAACATGTAAGAAATCAAATAGCATGAATTGTTCAACCTTCTTTGCATAAGCATCTTAGATCCCCATGTTCCCAAATTTATTCATTAAAGCACAACAACATGGTCCAACAGGGAGATGCAGTTTAATCATCCAACACAATGAAGATGAATGAATGGTTAAGGGTATAAAACAAATATCTAATTAGTCATAGTAGTGGCTGATGACTATATATGCAGCACCAATCAATGGCCTATCTAGTGTTCCCAAATGCTTATCCCTACTTCTCCTCGCTTGCCATAAACATAGAAAAGGGGCAAAGTCATTCAAAGATTGAGCGTGTGCAAGACAAAACTACTCCCTTGCTAAATGCTGTGTGAGTATCAATCAACAATGTACTTGCATTTTGAGATATCAATGGTTGTATGGTGCGATATCTAGTACTCATGTCTCGACTATTTGGAGTAATATCGGACTTCCAACATCTCATCTTTCACTAAAATTTGGATGCATCCGGTTTACACGAGATAGACAATTCAAAATGTGTTATAAAATTAATAATTTGGTGATGTACCTTGTTCTAAATAGAATGAGTGTTCATAAAACTTTTAATTCATCTATATGTAATAATAGTTTCTAGGGATAAAATTTATTTATTACTAAAAATAAATGTAAACACTTAATTTTGTGGTTAGATGAACCCCTTATAAATCTAGATCTAAAAATCAAAGTATCATAGTAGAATTATTTTTAGTAGACGGTAGAGAATATTTGTTCACGTCATTATTTTTGATATGCCATCGTTCGTACCATGTGATCAGGAGTTTGAATTCACCCAAATATATTTTCAAGATTGGAGCCTTATTGAAGTCATCAATCATGATCTAATCTTACAAATATTGTGTATTTTTTCTTATAAGCAGAACCTCCAGTAATGCCCAGAAGTACACCTAAACAGAGTCTCAGATTTCCTTTGCCAAGCTAAAAATCTTTATTTTTGATCTATTTTAAGCAACTATAGATTGATAATATTAAAAAATAGGAGTATAATAATATAGGAAGCATTGTAGACTTACCTTCATCACTATTTGCATGATACCACAACCTACCAAGTGACTTATTGCCAAGTTATCCTAATGGTGGATACATAATGTAATGATTAATAAGCTTTGTTGTACATGTTAAGTTCTTGCCATAAGTCATCCATTACCTCAATTTTCTGAAAAGTTCGTCTAAAAAAGTTTGTAAGACATAACAATCATTTGGAAGAAAAGTTGACTCTAACAAAAAAAAAAAAGTTCAAATCATGCTCACCATTTTTACCTTTTCTTTTATATATATTTGGTAGTAACAATTTTTTTTTTTTTTTCTTAATTTTTTGCTCTTCCTTTCTTATTTGTTGTTATCTTACCTTCTACTGATTTGGGTGTCTTAAACTTTTTTGTCAGGAAACTGAAATCACTTAAAACTCCTTTATGTTTATAGACTCCCAAAAACAAATCGTCCAAATCATTATTGTATGAAATCCAAAATCAATCTCACTACATTCACATTAGTAAAGCAGAATTTGTGCATCAATAATAGTATAAAAAATTGTTAATATAAAGTATATAATAAATTTTACTATTTAATAGAATGTTGAATAATTAGCCATCTCTCCACTGCTTATTATAAGGTAAAATTTTGAGATGTCATCTGTAGTGATTTGATAGTAAATATAAATTGAATAATCGATAATATAAGGTATATGATATTCTTTAATTTGATTTAATAAAGAAATTAAAAAGATTACTAAACATGACGGTAATTTGAGATCACAAAACAATATATACTTTTTCTAAAAATAAACATGTGTATATTAAATTAAAAACAATCACATAAAATTAATAATTATAATAAACAGATATACACATCTTCTTTATTAGTAGTAAAAGTATTTATAATAATCAAGTTCATAATTTTTCTACATTATACTAAATAGATTTTCCTTATTGCTAAAAATAAAATAAGATCATAATTTAGGAATAATTTATCGGACAATGTTATAATAATATTTATATTTATATAAATTTTTTTATAAATCTCTTATTCGATTGTAAATATTAATATAAGTTAGTCTTTACGGTGATAAGATTTGGGATGTTATGATCAATATTTTGGGTTTGAATTATTATGATATATATTTTGATTCATACGTTAAAATAGAGGTCTCGATTTACTTTTTTATTTAGTATAACTGTATATGATATTTATATACGTGCTTAATAATTAAAGATAGGGTTATATAATTTATTATCACAGATTTTATAAGAGTGAGTATTTATTCTCATAAATGATTGGACGCCGTAATAATTAGAGGTTTTGAGTTAAAAAAAAAATAAAAAAATCCTAACTAATAATATAGTAATTATTAACGTATTAATAATTTTTTAGAAGGATGAATACAAAATTTTATTGAAAATTTTTTACACAACATATGTTGTGATAGTGTGTCTGATATATTACCCTGATCACCACTAATTTAGCTAAAGGACAACTGGAACAGAATCCAGGCAGAGTTATGGAAACAGCATTGGTCTTGGTACCCACAGTTTCCAAAGGCAAAAGCTCGTTGACCATTATCTTGTCTTGTTTCAGAAAACCCAGGTCAGAGATGTTTGATCTTGAAAAAACAACGATTACACAAACCTCAGGACCACGTTAACATCACTTAGCTTCAGTTACCAACTGAAACCAACAACAATAAAAATGTGATTAAAATCCTTAAATTTAGCTCTAAATTCTCAAATGGTGGTGGTTTATGCAAATGGGTTTCGTGTAGGATTCACGAACTTGTAAACCAATTTGTGTCACCAGCTTTTTTGCGTACCACGTTTGATATGCTCGTCTCTTTGTCTCTCGCTCCATCTCTGTTTCTGTCTCTCTCCAACACACAACTATAAGCATTTTAGGTCTGTATGCTGTGTAGTGGACAAGCATATATTCTTGTGATTTTGATCTGTTTTACGTTTGCAAAGATTGTCAGAATTGGGTAGCAGTAATATTTGATAATTATCTTTTTGTTAGGGATGGGATTCTGAGGAATTGGATTCGGATTCTGTATTTTGGCTTTGGCTATTTATGTGGTAATTCCTAACTAACTGTTGCATCTGTTGCAGTACTTGCTTGAAGCTGTGATTAAGTTATATTGCTGGTTTTTGGGTTTAAGTTTCCTCTTGAGATTTGGTAAGAGCTTTCAAAGTTACTTTCTTCAACAATTTCCCCCTTTTATTTTCTAGGAGATATTCTGATCAAGATCTTGTTGCTTAATGTTTGATGTATTAAAATTTTCAATTCTCAGATAAACCATGCAGTTGAATAGAGATAAATGTTCTAGTTTTGAGGCCATTCTCCTGGCAACTCTTTGAATAAGGAACACGGCTTTGGGGTCTATTGCCTCGTGGAAATTTATCTATTTATTTGTTCCATTAATTTATTTATCTCAGTCAGGGTCGACCCGCCGTAAAAGAGTGGCTTTTCTTTCTTGAACGAGTTTTATTAGTTCTTTTTCAAAGGTGCCATCCGCTGAGAATTGATTGCTACCATATTTTAAAATGTTTGTTCGTATATATTTGTGTGTACTTTAAGATGGAGTTAGCAGTGCTGGGTTTTGTGTTAAATTATATATATTACTGGTATCTCCTTGTCTCATTCCACTCAGAAAAAGTAGTATACAGACGCGCACATTACAGCTGTTGTGCTTCTTGAAAGTACAAAAATTATATCGAGTTGACTCTACTGTTCCTTCTGAAAGTTTCTTGATATTGCGTTGCTTGATGGTATGCATGTCCATTCTCGTAGAAACTTATTATGCATTGCACTTAGACCTGATCATGAACTGAGAGTTTATTGATTTTGGTTATCATAGCAGTATTTAAGACTTTAGCTTGGTCAAGCAGCCTGAAGAATCACACTAAACATTTTTTAGTCCTTGATCTTATCCCTAGGCCACGACTCTGCTTAATTATATGTCATGTTATAAAATCAGCACTCAAATACAGATCAGACTTAAAAATCTTGCAGTTTAGGTCACCACTTGGAGATTAAGAATGTTTATTCAAGTCTTTTGAAAGATATTGTACCAACCATGAGGTAGATATGCCACAATTTCGCTTTCTTAATATACTTAGTATTGGTTTGAATTGTGCAAGTCATTTCTTGCTTCTTTTTTTTTTAAAAAATAATACTAACCTATTAAGTAAATTTAGAACATCATTCGCATGTAAACCTTATAAAGATATGCTTGTTGCTGGTTGGATTCAGCTAAGTTGGTAAGGCCTAACTCGATTAGGCTAATGAGGAAACTGATGAGGATATTTGAGGAAGGTGGTTTGTATGTTATGAATGACTGAGAGATTATAAATGGTAACAGAATGATATTGCTACGAATTGACTCGACGCAATTATGTGGAGAGTAGGAGAAGACAATTGAACTTGATCACGGTTAATTATTAGTACATTATGAAAGACAAGTGTTTATTAAAATATTAAGCAAGTTTAATGTGGCCCCAAAAATATCCTCTGATAAATTAGTTCTACATGTGAGGCGTGGGTTTGTGGATAAATTTTAAATCATTGCTGACACCATAGCTTGTTCGAAGTTTGGATAAACATGTTACTCCTTGTTTTATAATTTGAAGATGATCAAATAATTTACCATTGTATTTGTCAAGCTGCTTATATATCATATGTGATAATGTTCTGTTTTAATATAATATGACAATGTTGACTGACTTCTTGCCTTTCACACGGGAAACGTACGATTTTAATTGATATTGAATTATCATTAGGGAAAAGGGTTTAAATTAATTCATCTTCATCATCCAGAACCACAACCAAGGAGCCTAACATTGTGTTTTGTTTAGCTGTTCAGGTCGTGCTAAGAATAACCATGAATGCATTAGTTGCTACAAATAGAAACTTTAAGCTGGCAGCAAGGCTGCTGGGATTGGACTCTAAGCTTGAGAAAAGTTTGCTCATTCCTTTCAGGGAGATCAAGGTTGTTACTAATCCATTACTAGTGAATATTATTTTTTTTTTATGGAATTAACTGGTCAATGCAGATTGCTATCAAGAATTCTTCTGTGGTTATTTTTCACTGCACACCGGAAATGGTCTTTGTCTCCACACTTGCATATTCATCGATGATCATCATTTTACTACTGGATGCTCCGAATTAATCCAGATAGGCTTTGCTCTGGTGACCCATGAGTACTGCATTGATAATTTGTCCTACTAATGCTCAGCTTTATAACTTAACTCTGCTCTCATGAAATTGCAGGTTGAGTGCACCATACCCAAAGATGATGGCACATTGGCATCGTTTGTTGGGTTCAGGATTCAGCATGACAATGCTAGAGGACCTATGAAAGGAGGAATCAGATATCATCCAGAGGTTGTTTACAATTCTTGTCTTTGAAATTCATTGAAACAGTAATCAAGCCCTATTTATACTTTTGACATGTTGCTGGTGTCTTCTTCAATTCTTCATGTTTCACAATTATATAGTTTTAATGATAAATCTCCTTTGACAAAGAAAAAAGAAACTGAATAAACTGTTAAATCAAGATTATCTCAACATATTTACTAGCCTAGTTCAAGTTCCAGTTATGATGTTTTTTGGATGATGCAGGTTGACCCAGATGAAGTGAATGCTTTAGCACAACTAATGACCTGGAAGACAGCAGTGGCAAATATTCCATATGGTGGTGCTAAAGGTGGGATAGGATGTAGTCCAGGGGATTTAAGCATATCTGAGCTTGAACGTCTCACCAGAGTTTTCACCCAAAAGATTCATGATCTGATAGGAATTCACGCAGATGTTCCTGCTCCTGACATGGGGACAGGTCCCCAGGTATAAAAAACTTTCCCAATTCATAGGAACGGCTAACCATTGGTTTTATTCTTTCTGTTATCTTAGTGAAAGAGATGATTGAAATAATTATTGTCTTCGGTCAAAAGTACTTATTTAGTCCCAATTTTGATACAAAGAACTTGCTTCTTGTGTGGTTAAACAGACTATGGCATGGATACTGGATGAGTATTCCAAATTTCATGGCTACTCGCCAGCGGTGGTGACTGGAAAACCCATTGTAAGTACTATGCATATAGAAGATAAGACTATGCATATGTTTGACTCTAATTTATTACATCTTACTTTTCGGTAGTCTTTTTGAAGAAACTAATTCACTCAAACCTGTTTTTTGTGTCGTAGTTGTCTCAACATGGAGGAATAAGGACTATTGTTGAATTCCTCCTTGTTAAGATTCTCCTTATTGTTCTATATGTTGAATATTGATATGTTTTCTAAATTAGGATCTAGGTGGATCTTTAGGAAGAGATTCAGCTACAGGACGGGGAGTGCTTTTCGCTACAGAGGCCCTACTCAATGACTATGGGAAGACCATTGATGGTCAACGATTTGTTATACAGGTGCCCGATGTCCTGCATTGGCTTACTGTAAATTTAGTCTCTAGAATCTGAAATGATTTAAGAAACGTGAATAACTTATATTTATGTGTACTTCATTCTTGAGATTCTCTAATAGATATATTTCATTTTTCAGGGTTTCGGAAATGTTGGTTCCTGGGCTGCTCAACTAGTCAATGAAAAAGGTGGGAAGATTGTTGCTGTAAGTGACATCACTGGAGCCATCAAGAACAGCAAAGGTATTGATATTCCAAGTCTACTTAAGCATGTCAAGGAAACTCGCGGTGTCAGGGGATTCCATGGTGGGGATTCAATAGATCCAAAATCAATATTGGTTGAGGACTGTGACATTCTTATCCCAGCTGCCCTTGGTGGTGTCATTAATAGGTTCATATTCCACGACAGTTCCTTCTTTAGGAGGATTCCTTTGTATAAGGAAGGAGATTTATTATAATTTTTACCTAATTATTATTTTTTTATCTGGCTAAGGGAAAATGCAAATAACGTCAAAGCCAAATTTATTATTGAAGCTGCAAACCATCCGACTGACCCAGAGGCTGATGAGGCTAGTGCTTGCTTGAAATTTATGTATCATCCGATAAAATAAAATAGCAATAACAATTCTGCTATTACTGCAGATCTTGTCAAAGAAAGGTGTGGTTATACTCCCAGACATACTTGCAAACTCAGGAGGAGTTACTGTTAGTTACTTTGAGTGGGTACAGGTATTACAATCTCGCTGTTTTACTCTTCTGTTGGTTTTTGGAAAATCTATTATCTTATCTGTTTTGAACAGTTAACAATATTCAAATTTTATATAATGAAGTTTCCCTGTGTACCTAGTTTTGCATCACTTCAACTTTATGAGAAGAATAAACTCACCAGTATCCTATTTTCGACTTTAATAACACTTGCTACATGTGCCCCACCTGTCCAATATCATCCCAGTTTTCTGCTTACAAATAACCCACAATTGCTTCGCAATAAGCAAATATTTTTCAACTAAACTATACTTATATTTAGCCGATACTTTTGTCCACTCTGATCTGCTCTGTTTCTACCAAATGATTAGGTTGTATGTCAACTTGGTTCAAAAGGACCAGTGTCTCATGTTTGTGTACAAATGCAGAACATCCAAGGTTTCATGTGGGATGAGGAGAAAGTGAACAATGAGCTAAGAACATACATGACAAGAGGGTTCAAAGATGTGAAGGAGATGTGCAAAACCCACAATTGTGATCTTCGTATGGGAGCATTTACTCTCGGAGTCAACCGTGTAGCCAGAGCTACAGTTCTTAGAGGTTGGGAAGCTTAGAGTTGGTTTTGCTATTTTTAAATAAAGATGAGACTTCAATAAGACTGGAGACCTCAATTCTTCTGTATCTGTATTTTTATGGCTGTCTGGAAATCGTATCAAATTTTAAGCACCAACAACGGTTGAAGTTTAATGGTTTCCATGCAGATGAAATTGTATTGTTTTTTCTGGTTCTCTGCACTCTTGATAATCATATGCAGCTCAAGTAAAGGGTAAAAAGATTGTAGGCATGAATCATCTTCACTTTGTAAATGGATGCAATTTAAGTTGCATTATATATCCAGATTCGCTTCATTCTTGGGAAGATGATAACAACATAAATACGAAATAAAAATTAGTACAATAAAACCCAGAAGTCCATATTGAATTCAGAATTCTGATTTTGATGTGAACACATTTGTCACTTGAGGTCAAAACAAAGGGGAAAAGGAGTACTAGTAGCATTACACAATGCTCTATGACCTTCCTCTGCCCCTAAAGCCACCACCACGACCACCTCTTGGTCCGCCTCTGCCCCTAAAGCCACCACTGCCTCCACCACGACCACGGCCGCCACCTCTGCCACCACCTCTGCCTCCACCACGGCCACCTCTAAAACCACCAGCTTGTGCCTGTCCCCTGTTATAATAGTATATGCCATGATTATACGATTTAAAACAAACCTAATGGAACTTCAGTCATGTATCATATAATAAAACAGGCAAAAACAGGCTTATGAAAAGATGTTATACGCTGTTTGGAAGTCAGGATGGTATAGTAACTTCCTAACTGATTGTAAACTGACTCAGGCAAGTAGTAGCTGTCAGGCAATATATAAAGTCCTCATGAATTCCTTGCACCGGTTAATTGGTGCTAAAGTATCTAAACAGTCAAGTGTTGGTCAATTAAAAGGTTCAATCAATTGCCTGGTTCATTTTCAGGAATGCAGTTTGCTTCAACTCCTAATCAAGGAAGGGAGAATTCTTCTAACATAAAGCACAAAAGCGTCTCTCCTCTTCAAGATATTTGGCAATAAGCTAACCAAGAACACTATATCTTGAACCCGAGATAGAATGACCAATTCTGTACTGTGAAGGCACAACAACATGTAGCTTTAGCCCTAGCAGGTGGAGCTCCCGAGTTGCTCACAAGCTTTGCACTAAACTTTTATAACGGTCAAATCTTTGGGGATTGTGTAGTTTACCCAAAGACAGCACGCTGAAATTTAACTTAGCTTCTAATCGGCCAACAATAAACACTCAACAACTGTGCACATACTTGAATCAGGTTTAGCTATTATCTGTAGGGGAGAGAGAATTGTCAATTTCCCAGTCAAGCAAATACTATCCTCAAGTAAAGAGGTAATCTACTGCCCCATGAAATACTACCGATTTACAGAGTCATATGGAGAAGAACAGAACAAATAAGCTCAACTAGTTGGGATCTAATCAAGTCACTCAAGAAAGTTAGGAGAACATGTGAACCTTTAGTACAACAACATAGTAGATTCCTAACTCAACTAAATAAAAGAAATCATTGCATCTAAAATGATTAATAGGAACAGAAAATATACTTTGGTTGCGGAAGAAATCTTGCAAGAGGTAACAGCTTGCTTGGGTCAATATAGAACTTATCTCCTGGTGCATATGAAGTTGCGACAATGCCTTCCATCATTTTGATTGAAAAATACTGCAATCACAGTATAAAAAACCACATCAAAACTTAATCAAAATAGACAGTACAACAAATTATTAACATAAAAATTAGTAAGGATACTCACGGATTCATTAATGGGGCCAAAGATTTCATCAACTTTTCCTATTTGGGTCTTGTTTTGCAGATAGATTGGAGCATTGAAGAATGGTATTTTCTCATTGGTGAGCTTTGTCACAGCATCACCTTCACACGCATGAAGAAATGAAGATACCTCTACATAGAACAAAAAGCATTGTCATAATCCAACAATAAGCATTGCCCTAGCATTTACAAAACAAATTCACAGTTCTGACAAGCAGAAATTTCATCATTTACTAGGTTTTCAAAACAAGAAGAGCACTTCCAAGTCACTAACCAATTAATATTTATAACTTCCTATGTCATTTTTAATTGTTTACCAACCTTACGAGATCATAAACACCCCGCACATAAATGTAAATTTTTTCTTCTGTTTTTCTCAGAAACCAAACAAGAAAATGCAGTGAAAGAGAAAGAAACACAAACCAACAACTTCCGCTGGAGGTCCTTCGTCACGGAACCCACCACCGCGACCACCACGACCGCCCCCACTAAAACGGCCGCCGGATCCCCTAAACCCACCGCCACCGCGTCCTCCGTCTCTTCCACCCCTGAAACCGCCGCCTCTGGGGGGCCTCATTTTCTTATCTGGGTTTTTGGTTGATTCTAAGAGAAGGCGACAATGAGCTTCGTTTCAGTACGACTCCGTGTCTGTCTCTGTTAGAAGTCCTTTTAAGTTAGGGTTTTAGTTTAGGGTTTTGAAGTTGCTCACTGGTGACTAACTTACAGTAACGTCCCTTATACTTCTCTTATATTACGAAAATCTCCCTACATAAAGCGAAAGGGGATTATTGAAAAAATAATATTGAATTCATATAACATATTGAAGATAATGCCAACTACTTCATACCCTAATTTGTATAAAAATTTTATATTCTAATATTAATTAATTTAGTAATTAACAATATAAATAAATTTTTTTATTAAATTTAACTTATCACAAAATTATAAAGGTGAGAGGATATTTAATACAATCAACCAGTTGTAGTTATATGGTACAAGATCTATTGTTTTCAATGAAAAAGCATGGTTCAAGCTAAACTGTGACTATCAATTTAATTTAAAAAGATGGCTTTTCTTGAGAAACTTTTCCAAGGTCAATAACCAATGATATATATACATTGCAGAAGTTGCGGTAACAAATCCCAGATGGTAACCTAGGACTCTAACTTTCTATGAAAACAATCCTGTTTCATCTCTCTTCTTCTCCTCTGAATCAGGTCGAGGTGGCGGCCGCAGATCTTCAGGACAAAGAACCTGGATTTGCACACCACACAATCCATTGTTGGTTACATATATTTCAAACTCAATCATCCTGTCCATTTGAGGGCTCTCGGGAATTCGGCCAAAAAGTTTGTTGCTGCTCAAGTCTGAGATGCTTTATTGCTGGAGCTTGGAAAATGATTTTGGAATTTTGCCAGAAAGGTGGTTGTGTGACAAATCCAGGGTCTCTAAATTCTCCAGGTCGCCAAAACTTGAGGAAATGTTGTCCCGGAGTTCATTGTAAGAAAGGTTAAGTGACTTCAGGCCTTTGAGAATGCCTCAAGAAGATGGAATTTCGCCTGACAATTGGTTGTTTGACAGATCCAACAATGAATAGATCTCCAGGTTCTTGCTAGTGAGGCCTTGTGTGGACCTTTTCCAGTTTGCAATCCAATCTTGAATCCCAACTGGAAAGGTGAAAATAATAGTTACTAGGTTTCATTCAGCTAACCATTGTGGAAAAGTTTCTTCGAGCTCATTCTCGCTCAAATCCAAGAATGTAAGGTCTGTTTGATTGGAAAGCCATAAAGGCATTACCCCTACACTGCAAGATCTCAATGACAAATCAGTTAGCATACACTTGGGACCTATGCTTACATTGTTGTTCCATGCATATTTCTTTCCACCCAAAAGCAACTTCTGTTAGAATTAATGCATTTCTCAATTATCAAAGTTTATTGACCATCAAACTTCATAATTATTTTGTATTTAATATAGAGTCAAATTTTTAGTTTCTAGAATGATGGTAACATGTTTTACGCTTGTCAATCAGCCCTTGAAGAGAATGATGGCAGCAATTGGTATCTTGACAGTGATTATAGCAATCACATTTCAGGTAATAAAAATATTTTTCTTGATATTGATTGTTCTATTACTCTTAGAGTAAAACTTGGAAAGGGACTATTGTGCAATCAAAAGGAAAAGGAAAAATTTCTGTCAAAACTACAAAAGGAACAAAGTATGTCAATGATGTGTTGCTTGTACTTGATTTAAATCAAAATCTACTAAGTGGGGGACAGTTTGTTGAAAATGGCTATTGTCTTCATTTTTAAGAAGGTAGCTATATAATTTATGATAAAAAAGAGAAAAGCTTGGTGATTGCATATGTCAAAATGGAGAAAAATAAAAACTTTTGCTATTAATCTTTATAATGATTCAATTGTTATAACGAAAGGAGAAGTTTTTGAAGATACTTGGCTATGGCACAAATGGTTTTGCCATTTAAACTTTGATGGTTTAAAGCTCTAAAGCAGAAAGATATGGTGAAGAGGTTGCCTGAAATTGAAAAGGCTATAGAACCATGTGAAAGGTGTATTATGGGAAAGCAACATCATTCCTCATTTCCTAGACAAAGTTCATGGAGAACAAAAGCACCATTGCAGTTTATTCACATCGATATATACAGTCTAATGCAAACTTCATCCTTAAATCAGTCTAGGTACTTTCTTTTATACATTGATGATTATTTTCAGATGACTTGGGTGTATTTCTTGAAGCAAAAATTAAAAATATTTTTGGTGTTCAAACAATTTAAAGTATTTATGGAAAAACAAAATGGCTACACGATTAAAATCATTCGAAGTGTCACGTTCTAATCCGTAGGTCCTACACGTGATAACTGTAATAGACTTTTAAGATGTATCCAATCACACATAATGCACCCCGTTAGTCTATAAGGCATATGCAAACCTGTATTAACAGTAAATAAACACTTACAATCTATTTTTCAACCAGACATACAAACTCCAAACATTTCTATAACGAACCACAAATACTTTGAAATATGCATATAAATTAGTCTATAGAATGTTTATCAAGATATAAATCTGTGAGAATCAATCTATCTCAAAATAAAATCCGAACAGTTCTTACAAATATCTTTTTAAATTCATAAAAAGTTCCATAAACAAAATAAAATGAATAACAAACTCAAGTGGACTTCAGATAGAACTGAGCGCGTCGTCATAGCATATACCTGATTCTCTCAACACTTGGAGCGATCACCACCCAACCAGAACACGTATCCTCTTATTATCCTGAAACTGGAGAGTGAGGGCGATGAGTATACAGGAGTATACTCCGTGAGTGAACTACAAATATAATTACATACGGTTTAACTCATAGGTAAAAAAATGTGACTCTAACACAT
>JAVXUL010000009.1:14256241-14267549 GCA_035590515.1 Trichilia minutiflora
TATTTACTTGTGCTTCATTCTTGAGAGTGTCTAATGGATATATTTCATTTTTCAGGGTTTTGGGAATGTTGGTTCCTGGGCTGCTCAACTAATCAATGAACAAGGAGGGAAGATTGTTGCTGTAAGTGACATCACTGGTGCCATCAAAAACAGCAAAGGCATTGATATTCCAAGTCTACTTAAGCATGTCAAGGAAAATCATGGTGTCAAGGGATTCCATGGTGGGGATTCAATAGATCCAAATTCAATTTTGGTTGAGGATTGTGACATTCTCGTCCCAGCAGCCCTTGGTGGTGTCATTAATAGGTTTGTATTCCACAACAGTTCCTTCTTTATGAGGATTCCTTTGTATAATTTTTTTAATTGGAAAAATGGAAAGGGAAAGAGAATTTTTATACTTTTTACCTAATTGTTACTTTTTTATCTGGCTGAAGGGAAAATGCAAATGATATCAAAGCCAAATTTATTGTTGAAGCTGCAAACCATCCCACTGACCCAGAGGCTGATGAGGTTGGTGCTTGCTTGAAATTTATGTATCACTGGATAAAATACTAGAACAAGATGACAATGATAACAATTCTGCTATTACTGCAGATCTTGTCAAAGAAAGGTGTGGTTGTACTCCCAGACATACTAGCAAACTCAGGAGGAGTTACTGTCAGTTACTTTGAGTGGGTGCAGGTATTACAATCTCACCTGTTTTACACTTCGGCTGGATATTGGAAAAGCTATTAACATGTCTGTTTTGAATAGTTAACATATTCCCCGTTTTAGTGGTATTGAAGTTTTCCTGTATACTTGATTTTGCATCACTTGCTTCAACCTCATGATGCATCCTGTTTTGACTTTAAAATACTCTTGATCGTGCTTCATGTGCCCCATCAATCCAATTTCATTCCAGTTTCTGAATTGCAGATTTCTGCTCACAAATAACTCATAGTCACTTTGCAATAAGCAAATATTTTTTAACTAAATTTAGAAGATACTTTTGTCTACTCTGATCTAGTCTGTTTCTAGCAAATTATTAGGTTGTATGTCAATTTGGTTCAAAAGGACTAATATGTCTCATGTTTGCATACAAATACAGAACATCCAAGGGTTCATGTGGGATGATGAGAAAGTGAACAATGAGCTAAGAGCATACATGACAAAAGGATTCAGAGATGTGAAGGAGATGTGCAAAACCCACAATTGTGATCTTCGTATGGGAGCATTTACTCTCGGAGTCAACCGTGTTGCCAGAGCCACTGTTCTTAGAGGTTGGGGAGCTTAGAGGGGCTGTTTTGCCATTTTTAAATAAAGGCGAGGCTCCAATAAGACTAAGAGCCTTTATTCGTGCTTCTCCGGCATACAGGAAATTTTTAGTCTTTAAGTGTCAATGTTGCACTGCCTTACTGTCATTTACGCCCTCAATTCTTCTGTATCTATATTTCCATGGCCGTCTGAAAATCGTATCAAGTTTTACGCTCAACAAAGGTGAAGTTTAATTGTTTTCATGCAGATGAAATCGTATGGTTTTTTTGGGTTCTCTGTATCTTGATAATTATATGCAGTTCAGGTAAATACTAAAAGGTTTGCAGGCATGTATCATCCTCATCCTGTGAATGAACGCAATTTAGGTTGCATTTCATAACTAGATCCACTTCATTCTTGGGAAGATGATAATAACATAAATACAAAACAAAAATTGGTACAATAAAACCACGCAGTCCATGTTGAATTCAGAATTCAGATTTTGATGTGAACACATTGTGACTTGGAGGTCAAAACATGAGAAAAGCAGTACTAGTAACACTACACTCTGTTCTATGACCTTCCTCTGCCTCTAAAGCCACCGCCACGACCACCTCTTGGTCCACCTCTGCCCCTAAAGCCACCACCACCACAACCAAGGCCACCATATCTACCACCACCTCTGCCTCCACCATGGCCACCTCTAAAACCACCAGCTTGTGCCTGTCCCCTGTTAAAATAGTATATACCATGATTATATGATTTAAAAACAAACTTAATTGAATTTCAGTCAAGGATCATATAATAAAACAGGTAACAACAGGCTTATGAAAAGATGTTATACACTGTTTGCAAGTCAGGTAACTTTCTAACTCATCGCAAACCAACTGACTTGAGCAAGCAGTAGCAGTCAGGCAATAAAAAAAGTCCTCACAAATACCTTGCACTGGCTAATTGGTGCTAAAGCATCTAAACAGTCTACCGTTGTTCTTAAAAGGTTCAATCAATGGCCTTATTCACTGTTAGGAATGCATTTCACTTCAACTCCTATTCATGAGAAGGGAGAAATCTTCTAACATAAAGCACAAAAGTCTCTCTGCTTTAAGATATTTTCAATAAACTAACCAAGAGCACTATTTCTTGACAACAAGACAGAATGATTAATTCTGGACTGTAAAGGCACCACAACATGAACTTTAGCCCTAGCAGGTGGAGCGCCAATGTTGCTCACAAAATTTGTACCAGACTCTATAATGGTCAAGTGTTTGGTGATTCTAAGGTTTACCCAAAGACAGTATGTTGAAATTTAACCAGATTCTAATCAGCCAACAATACACACACTCACAACTGTCACATCCTTGAATAGGTTTTGCTCCTACCATTAGGGAGAGAGAGAATTGTTATTTTCACAGTTAAGCAAATATTATCCTCAAGTAAAGAGTTAATCTACTCAACAATTGAGCACATTCTTGAATCAGGTCTAGCTCGTATCTTCAGTGGGAGAAAGAATTGTTATTTTCGCAGTCAAGCAAATATTGTCCTCAAGTAAATAAGTAATCTACTTTCCCATAAAATAAAAACCAAATTACACAGTCATATGGAGAAGAACAGAACGAATGAGCTCAACTAGTCAGCATCTAATCCTCCATGATATCTCAACAAAGTCACTCGAGAACACTAGGAGAACATGCGAATAGTACGAACAACACACACGATAAATTGAACAACATAGTAGATTCCTAACTCAAATAAATAAAACAAATCATTGCATCTTAAATTATAAATAGGAACTGAAAATATACTTTGGTTGAGGAAAAAATCTTGCAAGAGGCAACAGCTTGCTTGGGTCAATATAGAACTTTTCTCCTTGTGCATATGAAGTTGCGACAATACCTTCCATCAATTTGATTGAAAATTACTGCAATCAGAGTAGACCAAACCCCGTCAAAATTTAATCAAAATGGACAGTACAACAAATTATTAACATGAAAACTAGTAAAGATACTCACAGATTCATTAATGGGACAGAAGATTTCATCAACTTTTCCTATCTGTGTCTTGTTTTGCAGATAGATTGGTGCATTAAAGAATGGTATTTTCTCATTGGTCAGCTTTGTCACAGCATCACCTTCACACGCATTAAGAAATGAAGATACCTCTACATAGAACAAAGAGCATTGTCATAACCCAGCAATAAGCATTGCTCTAGCATTTACAAATCAAATTCACAGTTTTTACAAACAGATATTTCAAAATTTTTTAGGTTTACAATACAAGAAAAGCACTAACAAATCACTAACCAATTGATATTTAAAACTTACTATTTCATTCTCAACCGTTTACCCACCTTAAGAGATCACAAACACCGCATTACAAGCACAAAAATGTAACTTCTCTTCTGTTTTCTCAGAAATCAGACAAGAAAATGCAGCGAAAGAAGAAAGAAACACAAACCAACAACTTCGGACGGAGGTCCTTCGTCACGGAACCTACCTCCGCGACCACCACGACCGCCCCCACCAAAACGGCCTCCGCCTCCCCTAATACCACCGCCACCGCGTTCTCCGTCTCTTCCTCCCCTGAAACCTCCGCCTCTCGGAGGTCTCATTCTTTTATCTGGGTTTTTGTTTGATTTTAAGAGAATGCAACAATGAGCTTCGCTTAAGTGCCCCTCAGTATCTGTCTCTGGTAGAAGCTTTTTACGATAGGGTTTTAGTTTAGGGTTTTGAAGAACGTCACTGTCAACTAACTTACCATAATTTCCCTAAAACTTCTCTTCTATTAAATATATACAATTGGAAGGGGGGTGATTATCATTACCCCAATAAATTAAATATATACAATTGGAAGGGGATTATTTAAGAAAATATTGAATTCATTTAATTATATGGGTAATAATGCAACCACTTAATACAAAAATTAATTGACACAATTTTTATACAATAATTTATATAAAAATTGTATATTTTTAATATTATTATTTAAATAATTTAAAATACAAACAAATTTTTTTATTAAATTTAATTATAATTGTTACTTTACTGGGCTATTTTCAATAGCCATTTTCTTAATATAAATGCAATTTTTTTTTACAGTTGTGTTATAAATTATTATATTAATTTTTAAGAATTTGGGTGAAATAAAAAAGAAATATATCTTTAGATTGGAGAAGATAAATATATATATTTATATTTAAAGAATTTGCAACAATGATTAAAATAAGTTGTGGTAAATCTCCCAAATTTAACTTATGACAAAAATAGTATAAGATGAAGAGGATATTTATTACATTGTTTAATGGGAAATAAAATTTACAAATTTACAAAGTATTTTTTGGAAATGGAAAAAAATATTTAATCTCTTAAAGTTAGGTTAAAATGATATTTCAGTTTCACTAAATTAAAAAATATTTATTTTCACTTATATTCACCAATTTTTGATGTTTTTTAATGCAATTAATTTAGTTCTCATAAGTATTATTAAATTCTAAATTTAGCAATCTATAAAATAAAAGAGTTAATTTTTACAGTAAAATATCTTAAATAAAAAATATTAGTGAACAGAGATAAAAATTAGCCTTTTTTAATCTACTAAAACTAAAATATTCTTTTAATTAAATTTTAAGAATTTTGAATGTCTTTTATCCCATCACCCTTCACAAGAAACTTTCCTACGGCCAACTATAGTTCAAATGAGCTAGTTGTAAGATTAAGAACCACAACATCCTTATAACCTATTGGTTTATTATAGATATATTCAAATTCATACGAAAAGTTGTATAAGCAAAGCTTGGTAGTTTAGTACTCTCATATAAGAAATAATAGCTAATTAATTATTCATTATTTTGTTATAAGGACACACCATCAAATTTTCTTATAGTACTTGACATTACTTTAGGCTCATCACTTCAAAATAAATTTAAAAAAAACAAACAATTTTCTGTTTTAGTAGTAAAAAGTCCAATTTCATTATTATTGGCAATATATTTTTGAAACATAGAGAAATTTCTTGAAAATCAGGTGATATAATTTTCGGGTAGCGTAAATGTAACTGCAGCTGTAACATCAACAGGATGACATGAACAACACAAACTCTCACTCTCAAGCACAGAGATTAATCTCTCCAGGCTCTAGAATCCTGAAACTTCTTGTTATTTCAAAAACCTCCTCCGAGAACGTGAAGATTGTGGTACAGAATTGAAGTAACCAATGACATACATTATAGCGGTCGCAGCAATAAATCCAACAGGGTAACCTATGAATGTAGCTTTCCAGGAATACAATCCTGTTTCCTCTTTCTTATTCTCCTCCGAATCGGAATCAGGCGGCGGTTGCAAGTCTTGAGGACAAGGAACCTGGATTTGTACACCACACAATCCACTATTGTTTGCATATATATCAAGATCAACCAGTCTGTCCATTTGAGGGCCCTCAGGAATTCGGCCAAAAAGCTTGTTGTTGCTTAAATCTAAGTTGTTTAATTCCTGGAGCTCGGCAAATGTTTTTGGAATATTTCCAGAAAGGTTGCTGTGAGATAAATCCAGGATTTCCAAACTCTCCAGATTGCCAAAACTTGATGGTATGTTTTCCCGGAGTTCATTGTAAGAAAGGTTAAGCGACTTCAGGCCTTTGAGATTGCCTACAGAAGATGGAATTTCATCCAATAATTGGTTGTTTGACAGGTCCAACAATGAATAGATCTCCAGGTTCTTGCTAGAGAGGCCTTGTTTGGACCTTTTCCAGTTTACAATCAAGTCTTGGATCCGAACTGGAAAGGTGAAAAGTTCAGGCAGTGTCGACAAGATAGTAGGAGTATCAATCATTCCAGAAAGATTTCCAAAGCTAGAAGGGATTTTTCCGGTAAGTTTATTGTTGGATAGATCTAGGATGTGGAGACTACTAAGATTTGATAGATCAGCGGCGATTGACCCCTCGAGGGATATGTTTCGGAGATTAAGTACTTGAAGAGAAGACAACTGAGAGAGACATGCTGGAAACTCACCTTTAATATTGTTGTCATGAAGATCAAGGTGCTCAAGCAGGCTCAGGTTACACAGATTTTGAGGCAAACGCCCAGAGAATTGGTTTTGGCTTAGTGAGAGAAACAATGTATTCAGCCCAAATGCTGAAGGAACCTCACCAGAGAATTTATTTGAAGATATATCAACGATTGCCAGTAATGATTCTGAGCCAAACGCTGGGAATTCACCAGAGAAGCTATTGTTTGCTAAGTCCAGCAACAACAGTCGATAAATATGGGAAATAGATCTTGGCACCGGCCCTGAAAAATTGTTGCCAGAAAGCATAAGTATCATGACTGAAGTTTCAGTCATTGGTGATGGCAGTTCTCCTTGAAAGTTGTTTCTTGACAAAGCAAGAACTGATAAATTTCGAGATTCGAACAATCGGGGAGGCAGAGAACCTGTCAACTTGTTATCTGATAAAATGATGGTTCCTACGTTTAGTTCAGCTAGCCATTGTGGAAAAGTACCTTCAAGCCCATTCTCACTCAAATCCAAAAATGTAAGATCTGTTTGATTGGAAAGCCAGACAGGAATTTCCCCTCTGACACTGCAAGATCTCAATGACAAATCAGTTAGCATACACTTGGGAACTACGCTGACATCGTTGTTCCATGCAAGTTTATTTCCACCCAGAAGCAGTTTCTTCATTTGCTGAAGACCAAATAACCATGTTGGAATCTCACCCGAGAGAAGATTAAGGTCCAACTGAAGTGTTTCCAATTTGATCATGTTTCGGACTGATTGTGGAATTTCTCCCTTCAACGAATTGTTGCTTAAAGCCAGAATTGTGATGTTCACCAAGTTTCCTATATCATTTGGAATCTCCCCTGTGAGAAAATTATTTTGCAGGTCCAACGTTTCTAGCTCTCTCAGTTGCATCACTGACGATGGTATTATTCCAGAGAATTTGTTCTGCCGAAGTGACAGCTTCTGTAGTTTTGTGAGATTTCCGATCTCTGCAGGAATTTCTCCAATGAAAAAATTTTCATCCAAGATCAAATGCTTCAAGCTCTTGAGGCCAGAAACATTGCTACTTAATGTTTCCTCAAAGGAATTTCTGCTGAGATCAAGAAACTCCAGATGTCCTAAATTGAACAGCTGACTAGGAATGGAACCATTCATGCTGTTGTTCTTCAAGTCAAGATATACTAATTTGGTTAAATTTGCAAAACCTGTCCCAGGAATTTCACCTTGGATTGAATTATAGGACAGATCCAGCAACATGAGGCTTCTTATGTGAAAAATTGGCTTCAGAACATTTGAAGTTACAATAGAATTCAAAAAAAGTGGTGGAAAAAGATTATAAAGATCAAGACCAGTCACCTCCTTAGATGATCCGCGGGAATGACATCTTACCCTTTTCCATTCACAACAATCTGCAGTGGAGTTCCAGGTTTCCAAGCCTCCAAGAAACATGTCTGCAGAACTGTTCTCTTCAGAGTCTCCAAGTACCAGACTTTTGAACTCCAGCAGTGCTGCTTTCTGATCTTGTGTGCAACCAAAACAAGGGGTATGCAAGAGATTGACAATCAACAGTACGTAGAATGTTGCAAGAAATAAATTCAAATTGTCCATTTTTTCCAGAGCTCTGAGCTTTTCTGTTGTTGTATCCGCTTATTCAAATATTCAGCAATTTTCAATAGAAGGATATATAACTCCTCAGCAATCAAAAGGATGAATAGGATTTTGAATTTAAAATATTGGTGGGTAAGAGAAGAGAAGTTGCCTATATTTCTTCTTTACTCTTGGTTATTGACTCAGGAAATTTAAAATTAAAACAAAGAGATAATGACTTCCTTAAAACTTTAAAAAAGAGCTCCATCCCTTTCTGTTGAAGACGTGTAAGTTCTCCTAGAGTTGAATATTATCTTCTTTCTATGAAAGTTTCTGTTTATACGTTAGCTTGATTTCTAATAGTTTAATCTATAAGATGGAATTGCGTACCTAACCAATTACCTTATTTATTCATTCTTTGTAGTTTGATGAAGTCAATATCTGTCCTTCAAAAACAAGCTAAAAAAACAATTAAAAAGGAAATGTCCAGAGAAGTTTATTGAGAGAGAAATCATCTTTGTTGTATGCAGCAATCATGGTTGAATTTTAATAGAAATCAAGTTTTCTTTTCCAGCAGCTTGTTTTGGCCTCGGGAAAATCCTTGAATGGATCAACTAATAAGACAATTTATGCATGAAAAGTTCGAAAAGAAAAAAAATGCCATACAGGATATTTTAATAATTATTAAAAATATTAATTTTAAGATATTTAATATTAAATTCTTCTAACATGCATAGCCGTATTGACGCACAACCTAAATTCTTTGTCCCAATCGTTCATCTCAAGCACATTAGACATGTTTAATAGTATTTTTTAACTAGTTTTTTGTTAAAAATAAATAAAATTATTTTTTATTTGACATTTTTGAAATTTAAAAATGTGTTTAATAATATTTTTTTAATTAACCATATTTTTTAAATGAAAATAGAAGAAAATACCTGGTAGAAACTTTTTGAAAATTTATTTTCTAGTAAATATATAAAATAAATATCATATAAACATTAATTGAATATTTTTATGGTTATTATTATTTTTATTAAATAGATTAAATCATAGGTTTTAATTAATTAAATTATCTAATTTGTGGTTAATGAAGGTTGCCATAGTGATATTGTTAACGGGTCACAAGAGCGTTTTTGATAATTCACAGACTATTGGTTGAAAATCCCCCTCTGAACTTGAAGATTGCAGTACAGAATTGAAGTAACCAACGACACCACTGCAACTGCATAAAGCATCCAACAGAATAACCTATGACTGTAGCTTTCCATGAAAATAACCTTGTTTCCGCATTCTCTTTCATCACTTGGACTCAGTGGGATCATCTGGACAAAAGGATTTGGATTTGCACACCACACAATGCACTGTTGTTGGAGTATATGACTGGATCAATCAGCCTGTCAATTTGAGGGCTCTCAGGAATTCGGATCAAAAACCTGTTGATCAAGTCTAAGGTGTTTAACTCCTGGAGCTTGGAAAATGTACTTGTAAGTTGTCGTTACTTTAGTGGACCATATATATTTTAATATACGGTGGATTTTCAATAGCCATTTTCTTAATATAAATGCAATAAAATTTTTTTTTTTACAGTTGTATCATAAATTATTATATTAATTTTTGAGAAGTTGGTTCAAATCAAAAAGAAATATATCTTTAGATTGGAGAAGATAAATATATATATTTGTATTTAAAGAATTCGCAATAATGATTAAAATAACTCGTGGTAAATCTCTCAACTTTAACTTATGACAAAAGTAGTATAAGATGAGGGGATATTTATTACATTGTTGAATGAGAAAATAAAATTTATAAATTCACAAAGTATTTTATAAAAAAAAATTTAACTTCTAAATTTTGGTTGAAATGATATTTTAGTTCCACTAAATTAAAAAAAAAATACTCTTTTTCGCTCATATTCACCAATTTTTGATGTTTTTTAATGTAACTAATTTAATTCTTATAAGTATCATTTTAATTTATTGAAATCAAAATATTCCTTTAGCCAAATTTTAAGGATTTGAATGTCTTTTACACTATTTCTATTAACTAATGGCTCCTTTTTTCACAAAATAAAGAAAAAAACAACACTAATGACCTTTCTCAGGAAACTTTTCTATGGCCAATTATAATTCAAATGAGCTATTAGTAAGATTAAGACCCATAACAGCTTTATAACCTATTGTTTTATTATAGATATATTCAAATTCATATGAAAAGGTTGTATGAGCAAAGCTTGGTAGTTTAGTACTCTTATAGAAGAAATAATAGCAAATTAATTATTCATTATTCAGTTCTAAGGACACACCACCAAATTTTCTTATAGTAATTGAATTTACTTTAGGCTCATCCCTTGAAAAAAAAAAGAGTTTTAGTAGTAAAAAGTCCAATATCATTATTATTTCCAATATATTTTTAAAACATAAAGAAATTTCTCGAAAATCAGGTGATATATAGATATCTTGTAATATATGATGTAAATCCGGTAAGGGAGTTGATTTTCTTTTAGGGTAGCGTAAATGTAACTGTAACATCAACACGTTGATATGAACAACACAAACTCTCGCTCTCAAGCACAGCAATTAATCTCTCCAGGTTCTAGAATCCTGGAACTTCTTGTTATTTCAGAAACGTCGTCCAAGAACGTGAAGATTGTGGTACAGAATTGAAGTAACCAATGACATACATTATAGCGGTTGCAGCAATAAATCCTACAGGGTAACCTATGAATGTAGCTTTCCATGAATACGATCCTGTTTCTTCTTTCTTCTTCTCCTCTGAATCAGGCGGCGGGTGCAAGTGTTCAGGACAAAGAACCTGGATTTGTACACCACACAATCCACTGTTTTTTGCATATATATCAGGCTCGATCAGTCTGTCCATTTGTGGGCCCTCGGGAATTCGGCCAGAAAGCTTGTTGTTGCTTAAATCTAAGTTGTTTAATTCCTGGAGCTTGGCAAATGTTTTTGGAATATTTCCAGAAAGGTTGTTATGAGATAAATCCAGGATCTCCAAACTCTCCAGCTTGCCAAAACTTGATGGTATGTTTTCCCGGAGTTCATTATAAGACAGGTTAAGCGACTTCAGGCCTCTGAGATTGCCTAAAGAAGATGGAATTTCACCAAATAATTGGTTGTTTGACAGGTCCAACAATAAATAGAGCTCCAGATTCTTGCTAGAAAGGCATTGTTTGGACCTTTTCCAGTTTACAATCAACTCTTTGGACTTACTGAATAACTTTGCTGTTTCAACTGAAAAGGTGAAAACTTCAGACGGTGCTGACAAGATAGTAGGAGTACCAATCATTCCAGAAAGATTTCCAAAGCTAGAAGGGATTTTTCCGGTAAGTTTATTGTTGGAGAGATCTAGGATGTGGAGCCTACTAAGATTTGATAGATCAGCAGTGATTGACCCTTCGAGGGAAATGTTTCGGAGATTAAGTACTTGAAGAGAAGACAACTGAGAGAGACATGCTGGAAACTCACCTTTAATATTGTTGTC
>JAVXUL010000009.1:14267649-14290032 GCA_035590515.1 Trichilia minutiflora
CAATAACCTTTTGCAGGCAGACTAGTGTAGTGTTGTTGGAGAAGCCAGGAATTGACTTAGCTTATTAACAGTAAAGGTCATGTCAGATCTGGTTCAAGTCATATACTGGTGTCCTCGAATGATGATTCTATATAGAGTAGGATCTAGAAATAAATCTCCTTCAAACTTAGTGAGTTTCAAGTTTGCTACTATAGGAGTATCAGAGGAAGTGTCCTGCCACATTGGTTCTTTGCAGAAGGTCAAAGATATGCTGAGATAAATGTATACTAGGTAAGGATGGAATTACTTCTATATTCAGGATGCAGCTGAGAGCACCAAGATCCTTTAAAGCAAAGCTAGTGTCCAACTTAGAGACAAAGACAGAAGAAGAATCTGGACCAAGCACCAAAATCTCATCAACATAAATTAGAACTACAATGATCGCAGAAGAAGGAGAATTCTTGTAGAAAAGAGATATATGAGCTCTAGAATTAACAACAGAAGAACTTGCAAACACCTTAGTTTTATGTATGCCTGACTTGGATCTGGTAATCATGGAGTGCTTGTTGTTGATAGGAGGTATAAAAGTAGGTAAAGAAGGGTCAGTTGAAACAGATGGTGATGAGCTGCTCGGTGAAAATTTTTTCTCATTCTCAAAAGATGAAGAAATAAGATTTGTATTACCTTGATGCTGTTGCTGAGAAGAGCTGATAGAGGGAGAAATAAATGGAGAAATAATGTGTAATAGAAGAGTGGAAGATGAATTATCAAATGAAGAAATAGACTTGGGAAATAGATTCGGGTAGCTTAAAACAAGTTTCATCAAAATTAAACAAATTAACATGTCTGGCAACCATATTGATGGGCTGAGTGATCCAATATTTCATGGGCTTGCTGTTGCTGGCTAATGGGCTGAAAAATTGTAACAGGAAAGAAAAATGGCTTGTACACGGATGCAGTTTTTGCATGCTGGATATTTGACAGCTGGGAGCCTTGATTCTTGTTAATTGAAATCTTGAATCTTGAAACAGCTGGGAAATCGTGTATAGGGTATATAGAGAAGAGTCTGGTAGGAAATTGAGAGGAGCTGTAACGATTCTTTTTCTGTTGAATAATAATAGCTCAGAAGCATTCTTGAACTTGTTCTTGGTTATTCTATTCTTTGATTTTGCTTTCTGTTTCGTTACTGGTAGAGTGTAATCTTACTGAATTTGTGAGATTGAAGAGTGTGTGTGCATGAGAGTGTTGAATCTTTTCTTTGCTGTGGTGGTTGTATTCAAAAGGCTGGAAGTGCTAACACCAGGTTTCCAAGCCTCCAAGAAACATGTTCGCATAACTGTTATCTTCAGTATCTCCAAGTACCAGACTTCTGAACTCTAGCAATGCTGCTTTCTGATCTTGTGCGCAACCAAAACAAGGGGTATGCAAGAGATTGACAATCAACAGTGCAGAAAATGTTGCAAGAAATAAGTTCAAATTGTCCATTTTTCCCATAGCTCTGAGCTTTACTGTTTTTGTATCTGCTTGTTCAGCAATTTTCAATAGAAGGATATATAAGTCCTCAGCAGTCAAAAGGATGAATAGGTTTTTGAATTTAAAATACTAGTGGGTAAGAGAGGAGAAGTTACCTATATTTCTTCTTTACTCCTGGTTATTGACTCAGGAAATTTAGAATTAAAACAGAGAGATAATGACTTCCTTAAACATTAAAAAAGAGTTCCGTCCTTGGTCTCTTGAAGCCGTGCAAGTTCTCCTAGAGTTGAACATTGTCTTCTTTCTATGAAGCTTTCTGATTATCGGTCAACTTGATTTCTAAAAGTTTAATCTATATAATGGAAATAGACATCTGAAACTTCATCTTTTGACTGTGATTAACTATGATATAGAATTGCGTACCTAACCAATTAATTTATTTCTTTCTTCTTTGTAGTTTGATTAAAAAAATTAAGAAGGAAATGTCCAGAGAAGTTTATTGAAAGAGAAATCATCTTTGTTGTATTCAGCCACCATTGTTGAATTTGAATATAAATCAAGCTTTTTCTTCCAGCAGCTTGTTTTGGCCTCGGGAAAATCCTTGAATGGATCAACTAATAAGACATTTTATGCACGAAAAGTTCGAAAAGAGAAAAAATGCCATATAGAATATTTTCATAATTATTAAAAATATATAATATTAATTAGTTACGTATAAGGTTAACATGAAATCTACATCCTAAATTTTATGTCAAATTTTTCAATCTCAAAAATTTATGGAGCGGATAATGAGAGGGTAACATAAATAATCTTCAAAATTAAGAAAAAATAATTATTATTAATCAATGTTATATCATATATACTACATCATTTACGAAAAATATATTAATTTTAAGATATTTAATATTAAAATTTTGAACATGCATACCTAAAATTTTCATCTCAAGCACATTAGACATGTTTAGTAGTATTTTTTAACTAGTATTTTTTTAAAAAAATAAAATTATTTTTTATTTGACATTTTTAAATTTTAAAAATGCGTTTGATAATATTTTTTTAATTAATCATATTTTTAAAATGAAAATAGAAGAAAATGCCCAGTAAAATTTTTTAAAAAATTTATTAAATAAATATCATATAAAAATTAATGGAATATTTTTGTGGTTATTATTATTTTTATTAAATAGATTAAATCATAGTTTTTAATTAATTAAGTTATCTAGTTTGTGCTGAATGAAGATTGCCATATTGATATTGTCACCGGGTCACAAGGGAGTTTTTGATAATTCACAAACTATTGGTTGAAAATCCCCGAAATTTCACCTCTGAACTTGAAGATTGTGATACAGAATTCAAGTAGCGAATGACATCTCATCACTGCAACTGCGTAAAAGAATCCAATATGATAACTGGTCTTTTTTCTTGTATGTGACAAACACATGTGATACTAAGTTATTAAATTTAGCCAGACAACTTAATATGCAGTGCAGCGACATAAAGTGCATATAAAGTACAATTATATACTAATTACCTAATATAACAATGAATGTATCACACTTATAAATAGAGACTCCAATCTTAATATTTTTTATTAATTATAATAACATAATATTTATTTATGAATGATGTCCTTGAATTGTATAATGAAAACAATTATTATACAATAGTGATCGTTATACAGAAGAAATATGAATGTAATGTGCTACCAAGTACTCTTGTACATATAACTTTAGATATATAGGTTTGTGACATTAATTACTAGTTGAAGAATGATACTCCAACCCTTTTAAAGTGTGATGACACCGTTCGTTGTGTCATCGGATTCTCTTTCTTAATATTTCAGTCCTTGCCCAATACTTCGTTTTGATTGCTTTGATATCCTAGTTTCGTATGTATCTGATTATGTTGTCCCCTACACTGGTTAAGGTAATTGCCTGTAAACTTCGGGTCAATACCCATACAGTATCGCGTGTTTCAGGCCACAACGCCTTGCACATTAACGATGCGCACACGCTTGTCCCTACTCGTGTGCGCATATGTGATAGGTGTGGCTTGCCCATGCGTCTTAGTACATGTAGTCCCCTGTACTTCTATCGAGTGTGACATGCTCTTGTGGCCATGCACTTACTTATCTCTTGCCTGTGCTCTTGTTTTCATACTCCTAGCAAAATACAACTCTGCCTTACTTTCACATCCATATGCTCTCCATATATGCCCATACCCTCTCAGGCCTGACATAAGACGTCAAGTCAAGTGTAAATAAGTACGATCAATTTAAGGCTGTGATAGTAACCTATGGATGTAACTTTCCATGAAAATAACCTTGTTTCCGGATTCTCTTTCATCACTTGGACTCAGTGGGTCTTCTGGACAAAGGACTTGGATTTGCACACCACAGTTGTTGGCGTCTATGTCTGGATCAATCAGCCTGTACATTTGAGGGCTGTCAGGAATTTGGGCAAAAAACTTGTTGCTCAAGTCTAAGGTGTTTAATTCCTGGAGCTTGAAAAATGCATGTGGAAGTTGTTGTGTGGCAAATCCAGTGTCTCTAATCTCTCCAACTGCCAAAAGTTGAGGGAATATTCGCCCGGAGTTCATTAAAAGAAAGGTACGGTGACTTCATGCATTTGAGGTTGCCTAAAGAAGATGGAATTTCACCAGATAATTGGTTATTTGATAGGTCCAAGAGCCAATACATATAAAGGTTCCGGCCCGAGCCGAGAGGATTTGTTTGGACTTCCTCAAGTTTGCAATCAAGTCTTGGGACTTTTTCCAGATTTCAATCAACTCTGTGGTCTCAACTGTAGGAGTATCAATCTTCCAGCAAGATTTCCAAAGCTAGAAGGGATTTTTCCTGTTAGTTTTTTGTAAGAGAGATCTAGGAGTCGGAAACCACTAAGATTTGATAGACCATCAATGATTGACCCCTGGAGGGAAATGTTTCGGAGATTAAGTACTTGAACAACTAAGAGACAGATACAGCAAACTCACCTGTAATATTGTTGTATTGAAGATCAAGGTGCTCAAGCAGGCTGAGGTTACTTAGATTTTTAAACAATTGACCAGAGAACTGGTTTTCGCTAAGTGATAGCATTTATTTATACGGCCCAAAAGCTGAAGGAACCTCGCCAGAGAATTTATTTGAAGATGTATCAACGTATGCAAGTAATGATGCCGAACCAGCTGGAAACTTACCAGAGAAGTTGTTTGATAAGTCCAGCAACAGTCAAGAAATATTGGAAATAAATCTTGGCACCGGCCAAGAGAAATTTATGCTGGAAAGCATAAGTATCACAGACTGAAGTTCAACCGTTGTTTCTGGCAATTCTCCATGAAAGTTGTTTCTTGACAAAGCAAGGACTGATAAATTCGAGATTCAATCAATTGGGGAGACAGAGAACCTGTCAACTTGTTATCTGATAAATAATAATGCCCAGATTTAGTTCAGCTAACCATTGTGGGAAAGCTCCTTCAAGCTCATTCTCACTCAAATCCAAAAATATAAGAACAGTTTAATTGGAAAGTCAGATAGGTATTCCCCCTCTAACACTGCAAAATCTCAATGCCAAATCGGTTAACATACACTTGGGAACTATGCTGACATTATTGTTCCATGCAAGTTTATTTCCACCCAGAAGCAATTTCTTCATTTGCTGAAGATCAAATAACCATGTTGGAATATCACCCGAGTGAAGATTATTGTCCAACTGAAGTGTTTCCAATTTGATCATGTTTCGGATTGATTGTGGAATTCCACGCTTCAATAAATAAATTATTGTTTAAGGCCAGAGTTGTGATGTTCGCCAAGTTTCCTATATCATTTGGAGTCTCTCCTCTTAGAAAATTATTTTGCAGGTCCAACGTTTCTAGCCCTCTCAGTTGCAAAATTAATGATGATATTCCTCCAGAGAATTTGTTCTGCCCGAATGACAGCTTCTGCAGTTTTGTGAGGTCTCCAATCTCTGCTCTAATCTCTCCATGGATAGAATTTTTACCAAGCCCATAAACATTGCTACCAACCACTCAAGGAAATTTTTACTGAGATCAAGAAACGCTAGATTTCCTAAATTGAACAGTTGTCTAGGAATAGAAACATAGATGCTGTTATTCTTCATGTCAAGATATACTAACTTGGTTAAAGATAATTAAGATCAAGATCAAAATATTTAAGAACAATTTCTTGTAATCATATAATCCTGTTTTCCGTGCAGCAATATGTTTGAAAGTTACGATAAATTTCTTACAATGAGGTCGAATTCAACAATTTATTTCACTCTCTTGCACAAGAAGTTTTGATATTTTTAATTTCGAGAACGTTCGGAGGTCGAAGTCATATAATATGATTTTTTATATTTTAAACCAAACACGAACTGTTCGCTTACAGCATAGTGCGAATAACAAAAATAATCAAAATGAGACTTAGTGCAGACAATATCCCATAAGTCTATCTCCTGGGATGATCAGCGAGAATGGCGCCTTACCCTTTCCCATTCACAACAATCTGAACTGGAATTCCATGTTTCCAAGCCTCCAAACAACGCATCCAGAGAACTGTTTTCTGTTGAATCCCCAAGCAAGCAGACTTTTGAACTCTAGCGGGGCATCATTCTGATCTTGTGGGTAACAAAAACAAGGGGCATCCAAGACATTGAAGATCAATATTACCAAGTTTGTTGCAAAAAACGGTCTTAAGTTTGTCATCTCGAGTTCTGAGCTTTTCTGTTGTATTTGCTTAGGCAGCTTTCTCATAGGTATAAATTGATGCACAGAAGTGCTATAATTCATCAGCAGTCAATGCGGAAATGAATACTTTTGAATTTAAAAAGGTGCAGAGGGAGAAAACTTAGTCTAAAACAAGTATTCAAGAGGCAAGGATTGCACTCTTTTTTAATAGGATATGCAGCCGTTAGCAGCAGTGATCTCTGTTTTCATTTTAAATTGGCAGTCAACTAATAAGCCAGTTTATTCCAAGGGAAATATTTTTGCTATATTCAATATCAATAAGCGATTTTGAGTAACTAGAGTTTGCTGTACCAGGAACTTGCTTCTATTATTTTTCCACCAACCACCAACCAAAGATGGCAACGGTCTTTCAAACTAGTAATATTTGTTTCTTCAAAGTGTCCCATCCCAGTTATAAATTTCCCAGCAAATGCTTCTGGTTTATATTAAATGGTGACGCCCCAATAATATCTATTGGGTCGAGCTCTGTTAATGTAAAAGAATTCAAGGAAAAAGATACGAGAATGCTACAATTGCGGGTTTTTACTTTTCTGGTTTTCCTTTGCTTTAATCTTTGAATCAAAAGAGTTCAAGTTGATGAGAAACACTGAAACAAAGACACGATGAGCACAAAAAGCTTGACTCCATGTGTACGCATTTGGGCAACTTTACTTTGTTTCGGGTGGGTGATCGCCAAAATTATCTCCATAAGAATATGGTGCAAAGGATGCAAATTATACTGCAATTTCACTTATTCTCCATATGTAATAATTCAAGGCACAACAACAGTTCCAAAGCATAACTTGGCTGCAATGGCCATGCAACTATAGCATATGGTATATTCCCAAACAAACATATGTCCACCACCCTATGTTCGGTCAAGACATGTTCTTTCAAATTCTCAATTCTATTGATTCTTTCACTCTCTCTTTTTATTTTCCTTTATCTTTCGATTTGCCTTTTTACATTCAAGTATGAGGATTCTATATGAGAATCCTGGATTTTGTTTTCCTTCCAGCAGAAAGCTACCATTCCGCATATAAGTATCAAAATGCCATCTCAGCTTTCAAAGTTTGAATTTCCAAACTTCTGGGAAATAACAGAATACACTCCAAAATTAGCAAACCGTCCGCCCATAACAAATGGATGCAATGTAGAGATTTTTGGACCATTTTTCCTACAAAAAAGAAAACCATAAATAAAATGAACCTTGCTGCTTAAGAAGAAAGAAAGTAATGCATAAACCACATAAAATCATTAATGATTTTTTAATCAGAATGACATGGTGTGAAAGTTACGCAAAAGGTAACTAAAATCTGCAGGCAATGAATACCATCAAAGACTCAGGAACATGTAAAGAATAAGTTAATATCCAAGGGGAAGTCAAGAAAGAAACCAAATGACCAGGAACATAAAGGTTAAATACAATGCTTGAAGGACTCTGCTCAATTCCTATACATGAAGAGCAGGTTAAAAAAAATTTCAAATGATATTTTACTGAAATAGTCAAGTGTGTGTGTGTACAAAACAAGACTACATACCTTTACATGAGTACTTGGGAAGGCAGAGGTACGCAGAGTTTCTTGAGTTTCGTCAACCATTTTACGTCTGGGTACGCTCAGTATGAAGGCTGCTTGATCAGCAGTGGCAGCCATGGATGTTATCCTAAAACCAGTTTCCCATCGCCGATGTATTCCTTCACTTGGATACAAAAAGTCCAGCTCCACCACCTTGTATATCAGTACATCAAACAGAAGGGGAAAGGCAGTTACTCAGAAATAGGGGGAGAGAGAAAAGTTACACTCATTTGCCAAATATAGAAACATTACAACATAAATAAACAAGTTATACCTGTTCAGAATATCCAGAGTTCCTCGACATTACCACACCCCAGCGATTGCCAGCAGTTGTCATGGACGTAACATGAAAGCCTTCTTTCCACTTCTTATTTATCCACTTGAAAGGAAATGATTCACTTACTTTGTAGGACTGCTGTGTGTAAGGAGTTCCTAAAATTTACAGAACTGTCATTGTCAACTAAGAGATAACAAAATCCTGTCTCATTAATTTAATTGCACCAAGTACCTAGTAAAATAATAATCAAAGCAACAGTAGCAGTAGTAATGATAATAATAATAATAAGAAGAAGAAGAGCAACAACAAGAACAACAACAATACCAATTATAATATTATTTCCTTTTCATCCAATATAAATAAATAAGAACATTAAACCTACATGAATCTGAGACATCACTGAGATCTACTTCCTTGTAGTCAGCATCATTAATGTTCACCATAACCTTAATAACCTTAGATTATCATAAACTTAACTATCTACAAATTTATGTCCTTTTGAATTTGAATTTGAAAAGAAGCATCATTATGATTACTGTTCTAAAAATGATAGTAAAGGTGAGAGGGTAAAGAACTAGCACTTTGCAACCAAATGCAACCAATCAAGAAACCCATTAGGTTATACAGTATCTCCCCAGAGGTTGCATCTGAACTGACAAAATCTAAAGTAAAAATCATAATGTCTTTTCATATGTCTAATATTTTATAAACTAGCCTATGAAAATTTTCAAATATGTTGTGAGATTTGCTCTCATTTGAATCATAGAGTCAAGCATCAAGAACCCATGCCCTTAAGTAATACAAATTTACTTTAGCCTCTGCCATATACAAATTTTAATCAAGCCGCACTTAACCTTATGATAGGTCTTCAAAACCATGAAAGCCATCCTTAACCTTATGATAATGATAAGATCAAAACGAAACCTAAATGGGTGTTATGTGATCAATGGACACCTAGCATGTACAAGATGTTTCTAGTTTACGAGGATCTCGACATGCCCTCAAAGGTTAACTCACAACGTTTCAGCAGTGTGATCCAATTGTCATTCTACACATCTTAGTGATTGTTAAGAGTTCCGGTCCCAGAAACTTCTCTATCCTTATACAATTTCAATGTGAAAGAAATTGTATACAAGATGTGAAATATAGAAACATGGAATGATAAAACACAAAATGTCAGACATTCATAGATGCATATGTTTCAGCATATATAGTAGCCAACCTTTGGACATAACCACCAAAGAACTCCCATTCGCTGAGCCAGCTATCGAACTGATATAATAGTTCTTTTCCCATTGTTCCATAATCCAATCCTGATGACAGTTAAAGCAATGATACAGATAGTCAATATTTCAAGTCATAAATAAACGCCACGCAAAAGATTAACAGAAGCTATTAGATTTGAATAATAACCTTGTGCAGAAAGATGGCTGACAATTCATAAACCTGGTGAGTGAAACCTGTTCCCGCATCCATGATTAGGGCCCAGAGATTAGTTGCAGATGCGACACAGCTTATATATAATCCATCTTCATTACCCTTGTCTACATGTTGGCGCAGCCTTGCATCTGCGACATTGTAGTGATATCTACAAGTCCAAAAAGAAACTTTTATTTGATGCTAAGCAGAAGATTTCATGTATGTGCAATACTCAATGTTTCTGACTCGGCAACAAAAGAAACTAAGATGACTTCAAATTCATCACACAAAAATCATCATGTAACATATTTCAAAATACAAAGATCATATCTTTGAGCTGTTCACTATTTCGTCCAAACCCCATCAAATTTATTTCCCAGGCTAATGACACTTCTGACTTCTGCCATGCAACGCATATACCGTACATTCATCCTTGGAGAACCTGTCCTCCTTTCCAAGTGTTTGTGAACTCTGAGGTAATAAACTTCATCTTGGAAGTCAACAAAACAGGAGCAATCACCAGTAGGCTGGTTAAAACAGATGGCCTCCGCAAATGTCATTTTTAAGTCACAAAAAAACTTTTCTACAGTAAATTGGGAAATAATTTCCTCTGTTTAAAGAGACGTGGTTTGAATAGTCAGTCATACTTGAATTTTGGTTAAGACAGAAAAGATCTTTGCACCAGGGAGAAGGTAAATGGTATGGCTCTCAAGTCCATTACTGTGAGCAAGGTACATAAACGAAGCAACCACCACTGATGGTACCTAATTGATGAAATCGGCCCTCAACAGACGGTATGTACCTAAGTATACGGATCAACATCTTTAACAGTCACTGAAAAAATGTTTCATGGTTCGCAATATGGATCAACATCATTAACAATCACTGAATAAATGTTTCATGGTTTGAGAAGAGCAAACAACTGAAAAAAACCTAGAGTTGACTACGTGAGACTTATAATGTTCCACAATCACAAGGAATGAGTGAAGATTTTTAGCGGGTCATCTACTAACCATCAAACCATGCTTCCCCACAACTTTAGATCAACTTAAGAAAGCAATAAGACTAAATCACTAGGACTTTGTCAAACAGTTTCCACAATAATGTCATCAGGATATAGATTTGTGGTAGGTCATCCACTGAATGCCATGAATTAAGGTTTTAAAGATCATCTCCTACATATTTAGAAACAAAGATGCCTATATAAACAACTAGATTGCAGATTAAGTAATTATATGAAAGGACGATACAATTAGAAGGGAAGTGAGTACAACGGAGATTTGCAGGGAATAATAATATCAAATCCATCATGCAACCAGCTTACATGGTGGATCTCTAGTATATACAAGTTGTTTGGAAACTTCAGTACATAAAACAAAAGGTCAAATATTAATTACTTTCAAATCTGCTTCAGTAGCCTACATAAAACAAGAGACTTATCATTATAGAAATGCTAAATGCAATATTTCCCCGTCAGTAGAGCACTGCAGCATTTAGTATGGGCCTTCATGTCCAGTCCAATATAGGGAAAATGAAATATAGGAAAAGAATAATGTGACAGGTAATCCATAAAAAATATTAGGTTATACCCAACTGAATCCATATATTGATCTCGTAACCAGAAATTTGCCAGGCAAAGAAAACACTTTAATTCATGATATGAAGACAAAGATTAAGCAAATAATAAAATTGTTGAGAAGCAATGATATAAGATTTAGTGTAACTTGTAGCCCATGAAAACATTATCCAAAGAAGAAAATATCATTCAAAAAACGCTATTGAAGGAAGCATAAGATTAAGTATCAAAAATGTGAAACCAAGTGTCATTTTGATTTCCAATTCCATATCAAAAGAACAATATCACCATCGTTTTATGTTTTCCTTAAATTAGATTAACGAACAATCCACAAGAATATTTGTTCATCGGTAAATCCTAGTTAACTTTGCAATCATTTGAAATTCTTGTGGAATATCACAACTGGTAAGGACTTTTGGTTTTCAACAGTACAAAATAGTTAATGAAATTACGTAAAAAATTTCTGCATGGAAATCAAAAATTGTTAAACACTTCAAATCGATGGGTAAATTGGTTGAATAAGGTTTGGCCACTCACATCCATTGAGAACTAAAGGAACATCTCGGTTAAATTTACAAAGCTATAAAGTACCGAAGGCTGAGCCACTGACAAGCAGAAGTGGAAAACTACAGCTGAAAATAAACGAGATAGTACAACTTACCTCTGCTTCATGGGACGACGTGCATTGTAAACTGAAATCCACTGGGTTGCAGGACTACCTAATCGTACTTTTTTCTTTGGTTGCTCATCCTCTTCCAGATTTATCAGCAATCTTCCACGCTTTTGCCCAACCTATTTATGCAAAAGACAACAGGAAAAAGTTAAACAAGTCAGATAATTCTAAAAACCTTAGGGTTGGGTAGAAGAATCACAGCACAGCCACCTTGAGAGCTCCATCGATTCTAATTGGTCTTAGGGATGTGCATGGTTCAATCAGGCTATCAAAAAAAGATATCAACTTCGCATAATTGGGCTCCTCATCAAATTTCATATTTGTAACAGCTTCAAGAAACTGTTTGAATGGAGCTGGACAAAAGCAACACATCAACTCCGGAGAAGTAGCCATCTTCTTCTTACAAACAAGAAAACTTTTGTTGTCCCCCTGTGAATTTGGAAACAAATTAAAGAACTTACTAAGAACCTTGGTATTAACAAATACTCACCCTAACAACTAAAAACAACAAATAAACTAACCTGATAACCTTGCCATGGTAACCTCCCCTTTATAAGGAATATCAGCGTGTATGCCAATGACTCAAGATCATCCCTTCGACTCCCTGTTCGACCCAAATGAGCATGAACGCTTGCATACCGTATTGTTCCCCTACAGAAAGGTATTTTAAACTATAAGGATTAAGCTTGAATAGCCAATAATTAAAACAACAAAAATATCCACACACCTGAACACATCAGGCCGTTGATCATAGTCAACATGTTGACCTGATGATGCATCTTTCCACCTAGATGCTGAAACAGAAATGTCATGATAGCAAAAGCTGTCATTAGTAAGACTTGTCTAAACCATGTAGCAGAAAAGGAAAACCTAATAAACCATGTTGCAGAAAAGGGAAACCTAAAGTAGAAATCTCAGATAGAAAAGTGTAATATGTGCACATCCCTAATCTGCTCATTGTTAACTTCAGGGAAAACATACAATTAGGAATGATTGTTGGTCGGGTTTTTTCGGATACCTGACCCTATTCAACCCTAATAGTCTTGAGTACCTGGATTTGATGGAGATGAGATTTTAACCCATGACTTCCAAGATCAATAAAATGTATTTACCATTAGATCATGTTAATTATTTTATTAATAGTAAGATACATAATAAATATAAGTTTTATTAAGACATTTTATTATTATATTTCTATTTTAAGAAAAAATAGTTAAACAGGTATTTATACGAGTACCGGATAATATACAGGTATTATTAATCGGATTTGGGACAGGTATGGATAGCGTAGGTATATATTTAAACGGATTTGGGATTGGTTCAGGTATCTTATATATAAATGGGTATGACATTTTTTGTGGTTACCCTAGCCGTTGCCATCCCTACATACAATAAAGTGATGGAAAGATCCAGCGAGAACAACATACCCAGGCCAAGATCAATAAGATATAGCTTCTTTTCATCAGCAGTTCCAGGCTGACCAAGTAAGAAATTCTCTGGCTTCACATCTCCGTGAACAAACCTAGTTAGGACAGAGTACAATATTGTCAACAATGACAAATAGTTGTCACTATATCAGATGTGCTAACAACAGGAGGGACGTAATGTACAATAAGGGAGTGGATGGCATATCTAGAAACTTACCCCTTCAAGTGAAGCTTTTCAAGAATTGATATAGCCTCCACTGCTATGCAGGCCACCATATTTGGTGGCATCCTGTGGCAAACACTATCAAATTAAATAGGCAAGGAAAAAACATGGATGTATGCATTTCTGCACAAGCGTGGTGTGGAGGGAGGCCAGAGATTCTATATCTTACGATTGTCCTAAGGAATTCCAAACATCCCAAAGACTGGGCCCAAGCATGTCCATCACCTGAAAATATTTATTAATTAATTTCCAAAGATAAGCAGACATGGAAATATATTCGAAAGAATCCCCATTCAAACCTTACCAGAATGTAGAAATCTCCTTGTTGACCCTTGTAATGTACCCCAGGAATTCCATAGCATACATTCAAAGTACTTTCAAATTCCAAAAGCAAGAAGGGAAAAAGATTGGGGCATTAGTTAACAAAAACACAAGAAACTTGAACATTCAAACAAATAAATCTAAATATGCCAATTAAGACATTAAATACCATACTTGTACACTTGCCACTCATAAGGAGGACCATAATTGCAACCTTTACTATTTCGGTGCTCAAACTTCAAGGCAACCTATAAGATTTAAAAAAAAAAATTCTTCAACATAATATTTAAAAGTGTTTGCATCTTAAATTCTTAAGAAAAGAAGACTTCAGTCAGACCTCAATTGCATCTGGTCCAGTTCTATCACTGCCACCATGCACCCTTCTGCCAACATAAACTTGACCAAACCCACCCTTACCTAGCTTCCTTTCAATCTTATATACAGGAGAATTGCCAACTTTTACCTGCACTCAGCAATGGAAACATGTTTCTATAAGGTTTACTGAGAGGTTCCTAAGGGTGAACAACTGGACAATATGACACATTTTAAGTGATATTAATTAAAATAAGGTTATCATATGTAAAATGATGAAATCAGCCATTATTTAATGTGCCATGACAAATTCAATGTCATTTTGAAAAATGATCATAATCATTAAAGTATATCCAAAAGACCCACTCCACGTCAGTCACACAAGTAGAGTCAAATCCTAACTCTTAGGTTTAGATCTGTTCTAACAAAAACACCATAAGTCATAACTGCAATCATAAGCTACTAAAAATGGAGAATCAATGTAGTTTACATGTTATTATTAAGATATATACTGAGCCCCAAAATGGGTAATAAGCAAACGAATGATACCCTCTCAGGAACAGGAGTCGTGCTGGCTTCTTCTTCAACTCCCATCATTTTGTCCGCACTCCCACCCTCCATTGCAATATCTTTATCTGCAACCACCTCCACAGGATTATAAGCTGGTTCCGCAGCTCCCAAAGCAGCAGCCTCAGGAAGAACCTCACAAGGTTCTGGATCTAAATCTATCAACCTTACGCCCTGGCCTCTACCGGCAGCAGTTGGCCTCGCGGGTATTCCTGGCTTTGCTACAGCTGTGGCATTACCCCTACCTCTCCCTCCAACTCTCCTTCTAGTCCTGTTCTGAACAGGCAGTAACCAATTCTCCGGTTGATCAACAGGTTGCGGAGGAGGCTGAAGATCATCAAGGCGTTTCGATCTGCGGGCTCCACTTCTCAACTCTGGCATCGTCACTCCATGCAAATTACATACTACTCAGTTCCCACAGTTATCCTGTAATCAAAACTACAAAGAAAGCAAATTCATGGTATGAGTAAAAAAAAAAAAGACTGAACATTAGTAAAGACAAAAATTCATCATTTTAAACATATTTATGCCGATCAACCAGTTTTATCAATACTTCTTCTAATAAATACATGTCATCGGCACAAAACTGAACTGTGCCACTCATAGAAAATCATTTAAATCAAACTTCCAAGTAAGCTATAAAGATAATCAAATCATTCAAATTACCATCACTACATTGTAAGTGACACAGTCAGCACAAAAAATTTCAAAAAGGGACTAAAAATGCTCAGAAGATTCACCCAGTTGCTATCATGCAGAAAAGTTGCGTACTCAAAAAGCAGTATCCCGAAGAAAGCAGAAAGATTTTAGCAAATACGCCTCAAAAATTCTATATTTGACGAAAACCCAGTAGTTAAAAGTTAATGTAGCTAAATCCATGCATTTCTCCATTCCATTTTTGAAACATCACTTTGCTTCTCATCAAAAAAATGTACTTTAACCAAAGCTATGTATATACAAACATCTATAATTGCATACGCACAAAGAATGTTGATACACAAAAAAGTACGTTGATATACGGATACATAGACAAATTAGAACATTAAAAAAGACGATCAATCTCCGTAGTTATCAATGGCATTCAAAACAAATAACAGTAAAAAAAATCTTCTAAAAAAACACAGATTTGAAAATTTTTCATGCTCCATATCAGATTGCATCATCGGAAAAAAAACAATGTCTAATCCGATCATCAAACAACAACGCGAAAAAAAAAAAATCCGATCATCAAACATAACTCAAAAGAGTAATCCCCACAAAAACAAACCCACTCAAAAAAAAAAAACATACTCATAGATCGATCCCTGATACAATCAAACAAAGACGATCGATCGTGCTTAGATCCTATCTTCGCCTTCTTTCACTCGAAGGGCATTCCTCTCACAAACAAATTTAGACCAACAAACAGAAACTGGTCTTGTCCTTGTTATTTCTTTTTCCTGAACTGGATATTATTATAATATGTTTGGAAGAAAAAGAAAAAGAAAATAAATAAATAACAAAAAAAAAAGAAAGAAAAATTTTGTTAGAACTATTGGTTTTGTGTTGTGGGTAAGAAATGAAATGTGTTAATGTGTTGTCTAATGGCTATGGTGATGGTGGAGGTGGAGGGTGATGCTGCTGTTTATATGTGGATGTGTCTATCTATCTCTGTCTTCCTAAAAAGTTATAATTATTATTTAAAAAATCACAAATAAATAAAAAATATTAAGATTTTCTTACCGAATTAGTTTTTCTTATTATTATTATTTTTTTTAACCATAAACCAAAAAACCTCTCTTCCAAGTCTTTCTCTTTCACTTTACTTTTGTTTTGTAAGAAGAGAATTGAGATTTGAGATAATGATGATGATGATGACGAAGACAACAATGGTGTGAGTGTTGGATGTTGTTTTTATTATACTAGTGAACATGGGACATGCATTTGTGTCCTTGTAATAACCAAACGAAATGACAGTGCTTAACCTATAAAGGAAGGCCTCTAAAATATTTTTTATTATAATATTAAAACCTTACCTACAAATAAAAATAAAATATTAAATTAATATTAATATTCCATAAAGATTTTATTCAATATTTTAAATTTTACGTTAAATATTTAAATTTCAATGACGTTGAGGATACCAAATTTATTTATATAATAATAATTATTATTATTATTTTATGTTATTTAATGTTTTACTTTCATAAAAATAAGAAAATAAGAATTTAAAATAAGTTGGTTAAAATTTTTTAATTTTTACGTTATAATTACAACATTATATTAATATAATGTTGTAAACATGCAAATAATAATACGTTACAAATTTAAAGTTGGAAAATAAGATATAAATTTCTAAAATTTAGCATCTTAATAGTTTTGAGTAAAGGATAGTTCATCGAAAAATATAATTATTAAGCGACTAAAATTTAAAGATAAATATAATATATTTGTTTAAGATACATTAATAAAGTAAAGATAATAATGATAATATTTTTTTTACCTTATATTTGCAATATAATATTTAGTTACATACTATAAATTAAATAAATAAAATAGAAATTTATAAATTCACTGATTTTATCATATACTGATAATTTTTACTTTATTAATAGATTATGAATAAAATAAAATGTATTTATTTATTGGTATATCCTCAAATTTTTAAAGGTTAATAATTATTCTTTTAGCAGATTTATTATTGTATAGGGATATAAGAGTAATTGCAACACTAAACTAAAAAATGATATTTTAAAAATTATCAAAATTAATCGATTTTAAAAATAATATTTAATTTACAATTATAAAATTTTTTATATAAATTACCCTGATAACATTGTGTTATTATTGCTATTATCATATATTTTATTTATTTTTAAAAAATGATAGAAAATAACATATATAAAATTCAAAAAATATATATAAATATATAATTTAAATAATTATAAAATTGTTAAATACCAATTAGCCATCAACTATAGGTGAATATTTAATTTAACAGCCATTATTTTAACATTAAGTAAAAAAATTATTTAATAAAAATTCTCATTAGTTTTTTTTCCATTGAATAACAAAAATTGACAAGTTTTTGGTTGGCTTGACTAATTTTTATAACTTATTTTCACACACTATTCACATTTTTGGTTTGTCCTAATTTATTGTTAGGTCAAGTCAATCAAATTGATTTTTCAAAAGCAAATTATTATAGAATAAAATATTTATATATATATATATATAGTTATTAATTTATTATTTAAAAAATATAAACTATTTAAAAGAAAGAAGAAAAAGAAAAAAGTTATGGAAATTGTTAACAAAGTCGAGTATTATTAGGTTTACATATTTTTATCATGTATATTTATTTTATAATTGTATAAGTAAGAATTATTTGTGTGATGCTCTAATTCGTGGATTTTATACGTAATAATCGCTATAAACTTTTAAGGTGTATTCAATTATCAAAATACATCCTGTGAGTCTGTAAGATCTTTACAAAATCTATTTTCAAAATATTTATGCGACATTTCCAAAATCAATCCAATCAAAATACCTCAAACTTCTAATAATATTCTAGTAATCCACAAACATTTCTACAAAAATTTATTTCATTCATATCTCAAACATTCATCAGAATATTTAAATAGGAAAACTTAACAGACGATCATAATATCAAAAGAGTTTACAAGTCTATCATCAGTATATCAAAAATAGTACAAATAAAAAATATAATACAACTCCAGTGAACTAGAAACACAGTTAAGTGAGTCGATGCCCAAAGTTTACTTGATACTCCTCTAACACAAGAGGATCACCACCACCGTACGTTGTTAGCTAAGCGAACCTAAAATTGGAGAGTGAAGGGGTGAGTATACAGGAGTATATTCCGTGAATGAACTAAAGATAAATATAAATAAACATTACAAAATTCATATATATATATATATAGAAGCACCATTTAAAATGCATTTCGTACAGTCGATGAAAATTAATTCTTTTAGTTCAAAACCTCAAATCATTTATTGAAAATCATTGGACTGACTGTCTTTTTCGAAAATTACCCTGACCTTGGGCATCTCGAGACTGTCAGTGAGTTTTATATGCAATAAAATATGCTATTTATAAAAAAATATATATTTTCTATGTAAAGAATAAAAACATGCTTGATTTAATTATATAAAAATAAGTATGTCATTGATGTTCGCCTCGAATTAACCAAGGGGTGACATCCATGACTAACCTGATGAGACTCACAGATGGTCAAATCCCATCACCTCATCACAATAATACAAATATACATCATAACACCTGTAGAGTATCCATTCACCTAGGCGACCTCTCTAGCAAACCGACCCTATGTTACCTTCTCTGTAGCTACAGTAAACAATTTCAGCCACAAGGTCGTCATCACCAATGTATAAATCCGACCTTCATGACCGTCATCAAAACAAGTATAAAATCCTGGCCCACTAATCATATCATCATAAAATAAACATAAAACTTGATCTACTGGTCGTATCATCAACATACATCATCATCAAAATATAAACATGTCATAACTTGATCGCTGGCCATTACTCATGTAAACAAGTATATATAAAATCAAAAAAGTATTCGTAAAATAATAGCATTAATCAAATATTTATAAACAGTTATTAGAAATTATTTTTAAAATAGTAAAGCATAAAGTATCCACTTACAATTTAGGGAGGGTATACACTTCTTAATTTTCCTCATTTCTCGGATTGGTACGCGGATACCTCGCTCATGCTTCATCGCCTAAACACAAGCAGTCCAAAACTTATCAATATACATTCTAATATGCGCATATAACTCAAATGTATGTAATACATGCTAACCCTAAGTTTTTCTAAAGTCGGACAATACGCGAAAATTGGATAAAACTCTCGTTACTCGCCTAATCACCCATCTATCAATACTATGAACCCACATTGTAGCTATACTAACGTAATTCAATTCGGTTTTGCAACTTAGACCTGCGGACTCTACATGCTAGCTAGAAGAGTAACCCCAGTTATTGTTCATATTCACCCATTTCCCCAATTTCTAACTTTCTATGACTTTTCTGACTTTACTATAATCCGAATAATGCATAAAAATTAAAAATATATGATAAATCTAATCGAAATTCATACGGATGCGCAGTAAAATTCATACGATAAAAATTGATTAAAACGCGAAACAAAATATATAGACGAGTTAAAAATATAGCTACGAATCTCGTGGAATGATCGGTTTTCCTCGGTTTCTCTCAGAAGTCGAAAAATCCCAAAATGTAGTCCGAAACCCTAGCTTCTCATTTCCGTTTTCTACACTCTAAACGTCAAATCGAAGTCCGTAGAGTATTTAATGCATGAAATGGAGTGAGAAATTAAGAAAAAATCAAAGAAAAAGCAAAAGTGGGGAGATGGGTTTACATGACAGAGGAGAGAACGTGAGAGAGAGATGGAACGAAAGAAAAGAAGAAGAACTGAGGGGAAAATGAGCTCAACTCCCCTTTTTATAGAAAAAATAGATGAAATTACTATTTTACCCTTAAATTTTCTAAATGAGAATCTTCTAAAAACGGGTAAAATAGTCATTTTACGTCAATTCGATCGAATGAATCAGGGTATTTGTTCGAACGAATCTGGATTCGGTTGAACGAATTAAGCTTCGATCGAACGAATCTAGCACTTTCGAAATCAGAGAGCTCCCCCAATTTTCGTTCGAATGATCGACCATTCGTTCGAACGATACCATCGATTTGATCGAACGAATCACCTTTCGATTGGACGAATTTGAGATTGAAATTTTTCAGAGAGCTCCTCCGAATTTTATCCAAACATTCTACCTTTCATTCGAATAAAATATTCTATTCGTTCGAACGAATTACCAATTCGTTAGAATGAATATGGGTCTAGGAATTCGTTCGAATGATTCAACGAATTCGTTCAAACGATTCAACTCATTCGTTCGAACGAATTGCACATTTTCTCTTGAATCCTTACTTTAATTAAAAAATATCATTGAGATCCCACTTAAAATAAAACTTATTTTTAATTACGTTGAGGTCTCTGTGTTCACGACTTCAAAACTCTATCTTAACAAATTCAAATCCCCAAAATAAATATGAAACCATATTGACATGATAACGGTATATGAAATGGGATAAATGCATATATAGTAAAAAGATAAAATTATAGTTATGCCTTTAAATTATAGGCACGGGACTCACAAATTATATTTAAAAAAATATTTAACCTTTTATAAGATATTTATTATTATTTTATTTGACATAATTTTTTAATTTATCCATTAATTGAAAGCGAGAAATATTTTTTAATCTATAATATGAAAATTAGGTGACATTTTTTATTTGATTGATATTAAAAAATATATACTAAAAGTTTTAATTTGTATATTAATATTTATATTATAAGTGATGTGATGGTTTATTGTCACATCATTTTAAAACTAATTTTAAGTTAAGTAAATTTTAAATATAAATCATTTAAATACTTATTATTATTATTATTATTATTATTATTATTATTATTATTATTATTATTATTATTATTATTACGTAAAATAATGTAAGAGTAATAGATCACATCATTTAAAATATCAATTAAAAAATATTATTATTTGTTTGATATTTAATGTGAGTGTCTTTAGTGGATTGGATGAAAAAATTTAAAACAAATAATTTTATATTGGTGTTTTGATAAATTTTAAATATTTAATAAATTATAAATATCATAAAATAAAATAATATAAATGCCAACAAAAATTGTGTTTTCAACAACTCGATCTTGAGAAAAGCAAAAAGTGACGTTAAGATAAGAAAAACTTAAGTAAAGAATAATTTTTGACAAATTTTAAAGGATGATTGAAAATATAAATGAACCGAATCTCACATAAAAATAGAAGACAAAATTATTGATTATATATGTGAAGTTAGAACTAATATATCAACGAGATCCTTTCAGATAAGTTTTGAATCCATTACCAATAATAAGATTGTAAGGTTCTAAAAGTTGAGCCAAAATAAATAATATCATTGACAAATATTGGATCAGGTATTACAATATAATATCAAAGCCAATTGTCCTTCAATATAATCATGGATTCGAGAACGAATAAGATAAAAGTTGATAGACCTATAATAACTTGATCCTAATAAGGATGGAGAGTATCTTTGGGGCAAAAAAAATCCTAAGTAAAGAGTAATAGATTTCTAAAGATGATTGAGGATAGGAATAAATCGAGTGCTACATTGAAATGAGAGAGAAGTTTCTAGTCCATATATATAAAGTTGGAATTAATATGTCAACGAAATCTTTTAAGATGAGTTTGAATTATTATCAAGAATAAAACTATGAGATCCTAAAAATTGGGTCAAAGTAAAAAATATCATTAATAAGTATTGGATTAGGTATTATAATATATTTACGAGCCTTACAGATTTTTTGTGTATATTCTGAACTATAAAAGGTATATCAAAAACTTGTGACGACTATTATATATGGGCCCTATAGATCTAGACGTGATAACTTTTATTTTTACTCGACCCTATAATAACCCAGTTTTAATGATGGCAGGGAGTGACATAGGGATAAGAATAAATTTGAGAAAAGAGCGGCTCTTGATAGATTTTTAAGGATGAATGAAGATAAAAATAAGTCAAATCCTATATCTGAATGAGAAAGAAAATTCTTGATCTATATATGTGAGTTGAAACCAATATGTTAATAAAATTGTTGACCTATGTGTTTTTGATGATGAGCAAATTATTTTATTGATAAACAAATGATTTGTTTGATTAAATTGTTTTAATTGTTTTGCATTTGTTTGATTG
>JAVXUL010000009.1:14290132-14304507 GCA_035590515.1 Trichilia minutiflora
TTCCAAGATCCATGTCAATTTAATTGATAATATTTGTGATTTGGATTGATTATGTGTCAATAAAGATGCATTAATCGCCATAGTCCAATATTAAAGATTAGATTGGACCGGATTGTTTGAGACGTTCAACTCATGGCTATTATTTTAAAAAATGTGGCCACATAAAATATTTTCTTGTTAATTAGCCCGAGAGTCGTTTTCAAATAAATAAAATTTTTGTTTTCAAAATCGACTAATGTAACCCAAGTGGGAGAATGTTGGATTTTGTGGGCTTACATTAAATCGTTTTTATGATTTATTAAAAACAGGCTAATGTTATGGTCATTGAGTAAAGTGGGCCTAATTATGTGATTTAAAGGAAATTGGGCTTAACATCTATAACGGGCTAGTTTTGGCAGTCAGTATAGGCCGTGAGTCATGTTGAAGCCTTTGATGGGGAGGCTCAATAAAGACCAATCAGGGTTAGGCTAGATCCCCTCTCTAGCTCTATATAAAGAAAGGTATGGGTTTCAAAACCCTAACCTGCCTCTACCCATTGAATAGGCTGCCACATATAGAGAATAGAGAGGAAGACCTAATCAGGCGTTTTCTTCTTTGGCTATGGCACAATCAGGTATGCTTTTCGACATATTTTGTGTTTTATTTTTATATATGAGATCTTAGTAGGAAATTAAAATTTCCAACATCAATATGAAGGCTGCTTGGTCAGCAGTGGCAGCCATGGATGTTATCCTAAAACCATTTTCCCATCGCAGATGTATTCCTTCACTTCGATACAAAAAATCCAGCTCCACCACCTTGTATATTACATTAATACATCAAACAGAAGAGGAAAATCAGCTACTCAGCAGTAGGATGACAGAGAGAAAAGTCACACACATTGTTAAATACAGAAAAAATTCAATATAAATAAACAAGAAATTATAAGTGCTTAGAAAATCCAGAATTCCTCGCCATTACCACACCCCAAGGATTACCAGCAGTTGCCATGGATGTAACATGAAAACCTTCTTTCCACTTCTTATTTATCCACTTAAAAGGAAACGATTCACTCACCTTGTAGGACTGCTGTACGTAAGGAGTTTCTAAAATTTACAGAGCCTTCATGATCAACTGAGAGATAACATGATCCTATCTCGTAAATTTATTTTCCAAATGCATGAGGAGGAATAAATCTTATTTAGTGAAATATTTGACTTTTTCATTACGATTATAATTATTTGTCACATGAATTAAAGCTGAGACAATATTTAATTTTTTAATATATAATATGAAAATTAGGTGATATTCTTTTATTTTTATTTATTTAACGATAAATTTAAAAAATATTACTAAATATTTTAATTTGTATCTTAATATTTATATATAAGTGATGTGAATATTGATTTATCATTGACACATTATTTTAATATTAATTTTAAATTAAATTAAATTAAAATATAAAAAAATTATAAAAGATATTTATTATTAATTTAATTAAATTATAAGGTATTTGTTATTTTTTAACAAATTATTAAATAAATATTGTTTTTAAATTATAATTACTATTTTAACCTTTAACTAACAAATTTTTAAAAAAATAATTTTTTTTCATTTTCTAATTCTTTCTATTCCTTTTACATTACTAAAATTTCATTGTTTATTCTAATTTTTTTTAAAAAAAACTAACTATAATTATAAATTATAAATTTTTATTAACATAAAAAATAGAAAAATTAAAAGAGATGAACTTTTTTTTGTATTTTAAAAAAATCTATTAAATAAAAAAAATGATTAATGTAACCTCAAAATTGAATATTCCTTCTATTAATTGGTTAACAATGTATATATTAAGATATTTTAAAATTTATGATATTAAAATTTCTATTGAATCAAATTTATGGGTTGAAATTTATGGTTGCTATCACTTACAACATCGGAAGTGGTAGGCCTAAGCCCAAATAACATAGCCCAAGCCCAATTGAGAAGAATCAAATCCATTACCAAACACCAAGTATCATGAAAGAGACATCCCAACCCAAGAAGCTCCTAGAAAACCTAAAAAATAAAAAATAATAATTATAAAAATTCATAATTCAATATAAATTTTTATGAAAACCCTTTTAATTATTTGTCTATTAAAATGGTCAAAAGAGAATACAAAAAATCAAAATTAAAAAATGTATAAAAATAGAATTATCCTTCGAGATGGAAGGAAGACCAGAAAAAATATATTGAATTAATTAATTAAAGAAGGAGCCGTGGAGTAATTTGAATCACCATTTTCACATAAATAAAAAATAAAATTAAAAATAAATAAATAAATAATTTATTTATTTATTTTTTATTTTATTTTAAATAATAAAAAATCGTCGGTCTCTTAAAGTTAAACCCCAAGACCGGGGGGTTTTGGCGGCTACCTCCTTCTCTCCCAAGTTCTCTCAGTTTTTTCTACTACCAAAATAATTCCCTCCTTCTAGGGTTCCTCTTTTGCTCTGTTTTCGTTGGACACCACTCTTTTTTCTCTTCGTCTAGACCGTTAATTTCTTCATGGCTACCGTTGCTTCTTCCTCTGATCGTATCCTTGCTGGGTTACCTCATCTGGGTATAGCTTTGATTTTGTAAATAAGCGTTTGTTTGTGTTTTAACTTTTCAGTATTTGTTGTTGTTTCATGTGTTGAGTGATTGATTACGGTTTTCTCAATAGTGTGTTCTAGATTGAATGAGCTCTTTTATATAGGTTTTGGTACTTTTTATGAAAAAAATGAGTGTTTTTTGGTGGGCGGGAACTATCGGTTTGTGGTTGATCAAATATTGTTGATTGAATCCTAATCTCTTTGTTGAATGAGTTAATATATTGGGTTTATGGGGGTAAATGTTTAAACAGCATTTTTCTTTTATAATCTTTTTGTTTTCTTGTGTCTCAAGCGATTGAAACTTTTTAGTTAGACTGTTAATTATTCGCTGAACGAGTTCAATTAGGTGGATTTTCATTAGGGTTTCAATTATTTGATTCTTATTGAATTTGTTGACTGATTAAATATTGTTTCTTGAAATGTAATTTGTGTATTGAGGTCATATATGTTGGTTTCCATCTGGGTTTGTGCGTATACACAAGTTTTTGTGAATCTGTTTGTTATTTCATGCATCAAAATCAAGAGTGGACGTGAAGAAAGGATCTCAACTACAGCCAATAAATCATAGAAATCCCACACAACTAGGAAAAAAATGTTTTAAAGGAAATTCCTCGTTATTTTATCCGCTGGTGTTTATGAATATGTTATGTTTCTGAATTTTGATTATTTCTTTGGAGGCTGGATCATGTATGTCCTTGGTGATGTATACTTGTTCATGTGTGGATGCATCAAGAAAATTTGCTTTATTGTTCTTTTTTGGCGTTATTTTATAAAATTATTGATTACATATTTTCTGTTAGCTGGATGTGGTATAGACACAAGTGTGCTGTTGTATAATTGTGAAAGGCTTAAGGTCCATGTTATTAAAATTTGTTGCACTTGTACTCCTTTACTCTTATGGTCACAGAAGCTGCAGATTTGCTGCAGAAGTTGTCATTGGATTCTGAAACCAAGGCAGCTACAGCTCAAGAGTATGCAAATAAGGTATTGTTTTAGATTCTTTGTGTCTTATGTTTTATTATTTGAGCAGTTTTTGTCTTATGACTTTGCTACTAGAGACTATTCAATGGTTTTCAAGACCTTGTAACGTGAATTTGAATGCAAGATAATGTTCCAATGTGTATTGGTCAAGTTCATAATTATATAAGGTTGGCTTTGCAGATTCTGTTATATGAGGTTTTCTATTTTAGGTGTATGCCTTCTAATGAAGGGATATTGAGAAAGCTTATGTCAGTACTACATTTTACACATGCCTTAATGAATATGATATACATAATTCTGTTGGATTTTATGGGAAATTGAGTCTTCCGCCAATTTGCTTCCTGATTCATGAATAATTTATAACCGAGTTTTGACCAAGTGCTTTGGCATGAATTAATTGTTTCTTAAGGGCCGTTAGTTTGTCAATCCTGTGAGACTTGCAGTTGGGGAAGTTTGTAGACTGAATAAATTTCAGTTATTTTCTCAGTTTAAGTATTGTGCTTGATACTTTATTGTTTTTTGATAGGGTCTTAATGACAATAATGGCTCTGTCATGTATCAGCAAAATTATAGTTATCCACCATATGGAATATATCCATCAACAGCCGATGGTCAAATTCCAGGGCTACAACAATACCAGTATCCGAGTCCTTATTACCATTATGCTCTGCAAGGTGGGGATTCATCTTCTGTTTCAGCAAACAAAATGTCTCATTCCATTGAGACAAATAAAGAAAACACCAGCATTGCGGCAAATGGTATGGGTTCTAGTGGCAATAATGGGTCAAATCCTGTGAGACCAAATTACCAGTACTCATATTTAGATCCAAACAGTTCCCATAAAAGAGGAGGCTTATCAACAGTGTTTCCTTCACCAAGTTATCAAGATCCTGGATATAGTTTCAATGGGATTCATTCACCATTCACTTGGTTGGATTCCTCAATATATGCTGGTGGGCAGTCTAAACATGCCACCAATGCTGGGTTCACTTCACCAGTATCAGATTCCAATAATTTTTCAACTGGGAGGAATCAGAATCATCGTCCTGTTACTCATCTTATGGTATGTTAGAGTTGTTTCCTTCTAAAATCTGGCATTTTTATTCCATTTCTGTGGTGGATGATGCTCTGTTATTTGTCATATGTGTAGTATGTATTGTGTTTAATTGGCTTATTGAGTTTTAACAATTTATGCAGAATCTTAACCACACAAGAGCAACAGGCGATACTTATGATTATATGAATCACATGTATCCAAACAGTGCAATATATGGCCATTATGGGAACACATTTCGAACTGGTCCTGGTTATGGATCCTTTGGCTATGATTCTTGGATAAGTGGGCGTGGATGGTATGCTGTGGATAGTAAGTACAACAAGCCTAGGGGTCGTGTTAATGCTGCTTCTGGCTCTGGCAAAGAAAGTGTGGACGGTTTCAATGAGCTGAATAAAGGACCAAGGGCCAAGGGTTTTAAGAGCCAAGAAGGGTTTGATCCTATCACTTTGGCAGCTAAAGAGAAGCTTGTATCAACTGAAGGCGGTATAGAGGATAATTTACCTCTGATTCCAGAGAAAGAGAAGTACAGTGGAGAAGATTTTACAGAGAGCTACTTAGATGCAAAGTTTTTTGTCATAAAATCCTACAGTGAGGATGATGTTCATAAAAGTGTTAAGTATAATATGTGGACCAGCACACCTAATGGCAACAAGAAGCTGGATGCATCATATCATGAAGCCAAGGAGAAGTCCAGTGACTGTCCTGTATTTTTGTTATTCTCTGTGAGTATGAGTAGTTTGACACCATCTGGTTATCTCAGTTAGCTAGTGCACAAATTTGAGAGTTCTTTTATCTTTAAATCCTGAATTATATTTTTCATTCCAGGTCAATGCCAGTGGGCAATTTGTTGGTTTGGCAGAGATGATTGGCCCTGTTGACTTCGTCAAAACTGTGGAATACTGGCAACAGGACAAGTGGACTGGCTGCTTTCCTTTAAAATGGCATATCATTAAGGATGTACCAAATAGTTCATTGAGGCATATTACACTTGAAAACAATGAAAACAAGCCTGTCACTAATAGTAGGGACACTCAGGAGGTTTGTGGCCTTATATTTTTTATTTTCATGTTGTCAATACTTTAACTTGTTTTATTAATTTCTTATCCAAGTGATGATGATTGTTCGTTACTGTAGGTTAGCTTTGAGCAGGGCATCCAGATTCTCAAAATTTTTAAATCTCATGCAAGCAAGAGATGCATCCTAGATGATTTTGGGTTCTATGAGGCTCGTGAGAGAATAATGCAGCAAAAAAAGGCTAAACAACCCGAGTTACAGAAACAGGCAAGAAAGACACCTTCCTTATTTTAGGTCCATTCTTTTTTCACAAAAATAATTTCCCTTGAAAATATTAAGAGTTGTATTTCGTTTGTTCATTCTGTAGTGTTGTTGTTTTACATAGATTGTGTGTACAGTGTGTTACACACTACTAAGCAAATGATGAGTATAGACTACCTTTTTGATGTTTCCTGATCTTCTTTACATACACAGGTATCAGATGAAAAGCCTAGTGATGTTGCAATTGATGATAAAGACAAATATCTGACATTAGAGGAAGATAGAGTGCAAAAATCTTTTGATGAAAGTTTAGTAAAGAAAGTATCGATTTCACCATCAACATCATTGGATGGCGCAAATGGAGAGGCGAAGAAAATAGAAGAGAAGGGATCATCTGCAGCAGTTGAGGACAGTGAAAAAGGTGTTAAAGCGGTTGGTTTATCTGCAAAGACGGTCATTTCTAGTAGTACTGGAAGTGCTGGCTAATTTTTCTCGATCTACCCATCATATCACATATTTTTTTTGGTTTGGGTGGTTGGGGGCGGCGGGATGGATTTAGAGTAGAATTGAAGTTGGTTGGTTAGTTTGATGACGTTTTAGGTTTACAAGTTAGCAATTCCATAAAATATAGAACATGGAAGCCCTCTCAGCTTTCTTATACATAGTTGTGAGACAAAGTCTACTGATTTTTTGCTTGAATGTTTTTGTCTTCTGTTCTGATAGCCTTTTTATTTTTTATTTTTGGGTTATGTTTTCTTTTGTTCTTGTTGTTTTCACTTTTGTGTATTTTTTATGAGATACCCAGGAGTCAATAATGGAAAAGAGAGTGCTGATTTTTCAATTTTCCTTTTTATATTTAACTTTGCTGTGTGATGAATAATTGATAACTTTCTGTGGTGGCATGTTTTATACATCTCTGGTAGAAGTTTGAAGTAGTGAAATTTATGATATTATGGCTTAATGTATAAGCAGTCTAAAAACATTTGTATTTCTAATGAAATGCTATCAAATAATTCATTTTTATTAAGGCTTTGAGTTCTTATATCCATCAGAAGCAAAATAAAGCAAAAGTATTTTCTATTTACAAAAGGAGAAAACATTATGGGATAGCTATTTTTTTAATAATATTGGAATACAACTTTTATATAAATTAATTATACACATTGGTAAATAATATTGTATAATTATTTTATATATAATTTTTAATTAATTTATTTTTTAATCTTGTAAATGAAATGTATTTTTAATTTATTTTTTTAATCTTGTAAAATTTCATTTATGAAAATAGAAATATAAGACAAGTGATAATTTTTTTAAAAAATAAAGTATGTAATAATTATTAAAAAAATATTGTTATATTAATTTGTATAAATAATTTACATAAAAATTTGTATTTTTATTATTATTTTAATTTTTTTATAATACATTAATTATAATATTAATTTATACAGAACATAATATGAAATTTGCCCGGTAATTTATACTCTCTTAACGTTGTGCAAATCAAATCATTTTCAACTTCAAGTTAGAATATATTTTCAAAATTATTGTGTACATATAAACTTAATTCTTTTTCAAGGCACCGTGTTGTTTTTTGTAAAATGATTTTAGAACCATTTTTCTATGGAGAATCACAAAACTAAGGGGTGATTTTTTTTTTTTAAATTTAATTTTAAAATTTTGTTTTATCTTTAAAATTGATTTCAAATATATTCTCATATAAATCATCCAACCCACAAATTAATTTTAAAAAATTATTAAAATTTCAACTCTAATTAAATAGTAAAATTATTAAAACTTAAAAATTCTCTTTTCTTTGAATATACATTCCACGCTATGTATAAAAAAAATTAGCCGATACAAATTTGCTTGACAGTGATGCCTGCATTCCCACATGCTGACTGTGGATTGTTCAACTGATCCATAGTCAGTCCCAACTTCTGTACTTTCTCCTCTTCATCAGACCTCCCAAAAGTCCAGTTTTTGCAAACTTTCCTTGTGCTTCTAACTTCATAGTCGTCAACTGCTCAAATGTTTTTGTTTACAGCAAAGATCCATGATGCATCACAAATGCAAGTTTGAAGTAAGTTTGCTATTTACCAGGTGGTAGCTTTGGTTTCTTCAAATCCTCTTCGGTTAAACGGCTATCTTCATCAATCAAATCAGAATCATCATCCATGTCCAGTTTAAATAAATTTTTTGGGGTCTTCTTAATAGCAAAGGATGACCCAATTTTCAAGAAGGCTTCCTACACTTAACCTGTAAGTAAAGAAGGTATATATAGCTATTATAAATATACACTTCAAAATAATCATATTGGTTAATATGATGAACAATGTATAACAAACTTTTGTTAACATGATTTTCATCTTGAAGAAATAATAGATAGTTAAAATCCTCATCCACTGGTTCCCAAAACCATGAGCAACAATGCGTTAAACGACAAACTACAAATAACATCAAAAATATAAGGTGAAATTAAAACTCAACTCCAAGCAAGTGAACAACTTAAGCTGATACAACTGATTTTAGTTGGGAGTCATTGAGCTTTTAGAAACCCTGCTAACAGCAATTTCCACTCAAGACTCAAGAGCAAAGACTGCCTGCACAGAAACACTTATGAGACATCACACTAGCACAATTCACTGAATTAACAAACACAGATAAATTTACCTTATCAGCATCCCTTTTATCGTATTTCAAATTCTTGTTGATCAGGATTGTCCCACCAGGCATCAAAATTGTGAAATTTCTTCAATAGCCGGTCTCCAGGAAATTCCAGTGTGCTAGAGATGAAAACGACAATGTCTACAGAAGATGACCCCACTGGCATCCAACCTGTTAAAAGTTATTCACAAAAATATTACACTTTGATCCAAATGATAAGCTACTAAATGTAAATCAAAATATAAAAAAGGAACATAAGTCTACATTAAGCCTTTCTGCCACATACACCACATAAACCCACCGTTTCATTAAAATCAAAGATTCTGAAGATCAATTCCCTTCATTTGTTTGAACTCATAGCAAACTTACCGCATAAATCCTTTGTTTATTCATAATTCTAGGCAACAAAGACGTACATTCTCTTGTCAACAAACAAACACACAAAAGCATATAATCAATCTTTTTAAGCACAGAAAACACGTAAAAAGGAAAAACAATTATCAATGTCAAATGGAAATAAATTGTGTATATATAGGACAAGAAAATATTGCATACAGCAGTAAGCAAAACGTATTCCTCATTTCATTGAAGTGAAAAAAGATATTATCATCATTAGAGGTATGGACAAAGAAATACAATTAACCATGCAGCCATAACAACAGTTGCAGGTAGAAAAAAGTAGAACTGAAACAGCAGAAAGAATGAAGACAATTACAATACACAAACACACAGCAACACCAACATTGCAGATAAAAAGTTGAATGGAATTAAAATATGAACAATATGAAACACGAAAGGGGATTACAGAAATTACTTAGAGAGAAACTTGGGTAATAATTTGAGGATCATACTGTTCAACTGCTTCATTCTCAAGCTCTCTCATTGAATTCAAAACTGCACTCATAGGCAGAAGTTTATCTTCTGTACAAGCTAGTACAACATTCGGCATTGTTGAACTATCCTGAAACAGAACAAAGGAAGCCGTTTTTAGAACGAACACATTCATAAAACTTAAAGCGAATAAATAAACCAGAAATTTTGGGGGAAATATCAGTAATCAAGAAAAAAAAATCTTTTTCGGAAAACTGAAAATGCCCAAATGAATCAATCAACATCCAAAACTGAGTGGCGAACGGAAAACGGTGCACGGCTACCGGTACGGCGAGGTTGGCCGTTGGTTAGAAGTAGCTGTTCGTAAGCAAGGTTGGCTGATTTGGGTATTTGAGCTTTGCGAGATGATGCATTTCAATTTGGGATAATAATGGATAGGTCCCTATATTTTAAAATAATAATATATAATGATATATTTTATTGTTTATAACGTATAAGTCCCTCGTATTTGACTATTCTACAAATCAAATTAAATGGATTTAATCAAATTACCGTTTGATCCATCGCTTGATAAATTGAAGCATTTTTATTTTAATCTGATCCATCATATAATGCAATCTAATTTAATTTAATCTAATAAAAAATTTCAAATTTAATCTAATGTACGAATTAATTTTAATATTAATTTTATTTAAATTAACTAAATATAATAAAAAATACTATGTAATTTATTTAAACTACGAATATATAAATAATTAAAATTAAATTATTTAAATAATATGTAAAAAATTAAAAAAAATAATGAAACTAATGACACAATTCTATAACAAAACAATATTAAAATTTAAAAGTTTTTCTGAATAATTATCACTGAATAAATTTTTTAGAAAATAATAAACCTATTCAAGAAAAAAATTATTTTATATAAATAATTGCATATAAATTGACATAATTAATTAATAAAAAAATAATTAACAAGAATAAAAAATAATAATAAAATTTAAGAAATTAATATTTTTTATCTTTTATAATTTTAGACTCAAAGTCTAACCTTTTATTTTTTTGCGCTTTCTTGGTATTTTTATTCGGTTCCATGAAACTACGCCGTTTCCTATCAAAGCCCGACCGGCTTTAAAGAAAACTCAACTCAACTCAGTCACACTTGGTTGCAAAGAAGGAAATCCATTTGCCTTCTACGCTCGAGTTAGGGTTAATCTCTGGATCAAAACAAAAAATAGAAATCAGAAAATGGGGTTTTCAATGCAACCGTATGGAATACAATCAATGCTTAAAGAAGGACACAAGCATCTATCTGGGCTGGACGAAGCGGTGCTCAAAAATATCGATGCTTGCAAGCAGCTTTCTACTATCACTCGCACTTCTCTTGGACCCAATGGTACAGAAGGATCACTTCATTCTCTTCTTTTTCCTGTTTGCCGAAGTTGGCAATTTTTTTTATGTGTTTTTTCTTCTTTTATTTTTTAAAGTTTCGAACCTTTTTTTTTATACTATGCTCCTAAATCCGGATCAATGCGTCATTTTTGCTTTTGTGCTCTTAACTTTATCGTGGTAGTGTGTATTCGTTGTTGCTTCATGGAGTGCATCAGTGGCCGAAGTTTTTTTTTTTTAAATTAAAAATATAAGTTTTGATTGATGTAAAATCTGAAATAAACCCAGAAATTTTATCCTATATATTCTAATTCTAATTGTTTTGTGTTGATAGTTCCAGCTGAAATCAAGCATTATTGCCTTTTTCAATTTAAGTGGTTGCAAATAAAACAATTAATAAATGAAACAAATAAATCTTCAAAATGCTTCGAAGTTTCAATGGAACATGCTCATGGGTGCTGGTGACAGTATTTTTTTGTTAGAAGAAGATGGAAAATGTGGTTTGGATTGTTTGTAGTGTGTTGGGAAATTTGGAGATCACAAGGGCTTAATTGGAATGCTAATGGTGTGTGAATGGAAATGTTTAGTTATTGTTCCTTTTGTCTCCTGATTGTGGTTAACAATCTGGGTTGCTTAAGTTGGATAGTGGGTGGGGGACTGAGTCAACTTTGAGAATTTTTGATCATTTTCTAGAAATATCTAATGGGAATTTATGTTCTTTTTTTTCCATATCTAATCACAAATTATTTGGAGAACAGACGCCATACTGGAAAAAGTTTAAGTGACACTAAGGCTGTTTAAATAAATAAGTTTTCGATAATGAAAGATGTTGTCCACGAGAATTCACTTTATCAAGTATCTGAAGTTTAGGTGGCGCTTTATTTGATTATAGGGAATTCATTTGTAAAAAGGGAAATGAATGGTGTTGATAGATTGGTGGATTTTCAATAGTTACAATTCCATACATATTTGAGAATCAGAAAATCAACAAATAAATGAAATCTTAGGTTTATTCCATTGCTGAGAAGCTAATAACGTGTTTACTTTGAAAAGACTGTTTTTTTGATGCTTTTTCATAAGTCTTTACGTTGGTGCAAATTTTATAAATGATTTGGTAGCTTTTTAAGTAGCTTAATTTCTTTTGTCATGTATACTCAGGTATGAATAAGATGGTTATCAATCATTTAGACAAGCTCTTTGTCACAAATGATGCTGCGACTATAGTTAACGAACTTGAGGTTCAGCATCCTGCAGCCAAGATTTTGGTCTTAGCTGGAAAGGCCCAACAAGAAGAAATTGGTGATGGAGCCAATTTGGTCATTTCTTTTGCTGGAGAGCTTCTTCTGGGCGCTGAGGAGCTTATACGGATGGGTTTGCACCCTAGTGAAATTATCAGTGGATATACAAAAGCAATCAATGAGGTTTTCCAGCTTGGATGAACATTTTTCTTAGATAGAATAAACTTAATAGTTCATTAGTCTGATTTTATTTTTGAAATAAATTTCAGACTGTTAAAATCTTAGAGGAATTGGTGGAGGAAGGTTCTGAAAACATGGATGTTAGAAGCAAGGAACACGTTGTTTACCGAATGAAGGCTTCTGTTGCTAGCAAGCAGTTTGGGCAAGAAGATATTTTGTGTTCTCTTATTGCTGATGTAATTATTTTTGCTTATATTTTTTATTATTATTCAGTCAACTCTTTCTTTTGTTTTTGTTTTGAAGTTGTGCTTTGCAATCTTTTTGTTGCATTATAGGCATGCATCCAAGTGTGCCCCAAGAACCCAGCAAACTTCAATGTTGACAATGTTCGTGTAGCAAAACTTTTGGGAGGAGGTTTGCACAATTCGACAATTGTCCGTGGTATGGTTTTAAAGAATGATGCCGTGGGAAGTATTAAGAAAGTGGAGAAGGCAAAGGTTAGCCCTTACTTTTCCTCTCTTTTCCATCTTTCTCTTTGATTTAAGACTCATACTGAATTACTGTGAGGGCTTCTTGTTTCTTCCAAATGTGATAAATTTTCTTATAAATATTTGATAGATGCTAGGAATTGAATTTAGTAGTTGGTGGAACAGCTGGTTTGGTTTTTATTTTCTTCAAAGGTGCTACATAGTAGGGAGCTGAGGCCATTTCTTGAATAGTTGTTTTTTGTCCTATTTGGTTGATATTGACTAGTTGTATGGAGTTCTGGCTATGATTATGTCAATGTGTTTTCACCTCATGATGCAATTGTTGCCTTATCTTAAGGATGCTTTGTATCAATTGGGACGTGAAGTGATATTACTATAGGATTCGGTCAAGGTTAGGTTGGTTGAGATATTGTAAAATGATGCAGATATATACCAGAAATAGTTGTTGAGAGAAATCAACTTACAATGGATTTATATAACATAATTCTTAATGATTCTGAAAATGCAATCGAATACTTTTGGGATGTCAATTTGTGACTTGAGCATAATATATAAAGTAATATCTTGGTATTTAGTTTTCAATATTTAAATATGGTTCAATGGTTCTTCTTTGTGTTTTTTTTTTCAAGTTCTATTCCTGGTTACTCTTTGCTTTATTGGCTTACTAGTGAAAAGGTTGGTTATATGCTTGATATTTCATGCCAATGGCTGTAATATGAAGTGTAGCTCTAAAAATGGAAATTCATTTCATTCAAGCTTTTTATTTTTGCTTTTGAACTTTTTCAGGTTGCTGTGTTTGTTGGTGGTGTTGATACCTCTGCAACTGAAACTAAAGGAACTGTCCTTATTCAAAATGCTGAGCAGGTAAATATCAAGGAAATTCTACTTTCATTTTGTTTTAGTTCTTTCCTTTTACGATGTTATGTGATGTGTGTGCATTACGAGGCTAGGTCTTTCATGTTGTTTATTTGGTAGGAAGCTATGAATTTACATGTTACTCTCAACGTGAAGAAGAGCTTGAGCTAGTTATTTTGTTCATTATGTGTTATGAGGTGAAATTGTAGTTGGGTGAATTTACTCTCAATGTGAAGAAGAGCTTGAACTATTTATTTTGTTCATTATGTGTTATGAGGTGAAATTGTAGTTGGGTGAATTTTAATAGCTTTTAAGTATCTTGTATCTTCTTAATGGTTCACTCTAAACAGCTTGTATGTGAGTGATGATTAGAAATTTATTGCAAATTGCTAATTTCTGGGTTGCTTGAGATGTTTCACTGTAAATAAACGGCTTTTCCTCATTTTTGAACCTCAAATTCTGTAGTAGCACACACTCTTCATGACGGTTGTTATGAAGCACAATAATTGTGCAGTAATTATCTTTATTCACACAGAACCTCCATTGCCTATCAGGTTCTTCAAACTAATGGGAAAGCTTCATTTCATGCTATAATACTTAACAGTTTCTCTTGTCGCTTTTTTTCAGCTAGAGAATTACGCAAAAACTGAAGAAGCCAAAGTGGAAGAACTCATCAAAGGAGTTGCTGATTCAGGTGCCAAAGTAATTGTTAGTGGAGCAGCTGTTGGAGAAATGGCATTACATTTCTGTGAACGTTACAAGTAAATCAAATTTCTCTCTCTCTCTCTCTCTCTCTCTC
>JAVXUL010000009.1:14304607-14333029 GCA_035590515.1 Trichilia minutiflora
TTGCCTGGAGCAATTGCTGAATGTGCACGAATTGGGTTGCATCCCCTGGGAGGCTGGCCTGGTTCTTGGGGCAGAGAGTGTCTAGAGGCTGCTAATATCAACCTGGGACCTGAGACGATAAAATTCCTAAGACGAAGGATACCTGAGACAATGACAATCCTGGGGCGATAGATGCTGAGACAATGACATTCCTGGGACGATAAAATACCTGGGACAAAGATACCTGAGATGATGATATTTCTGGGGTGAAGAATGCCTGAGACAATGATATTCTTGGGACGAAGGATGCTTGAGAAGATGACATTCCTGAGATGCGGATTCTCTGGGATGACCACCTAACCACCTACCAAGTATCCCACTGATATCTATCCACGTGTCGAACCAACATTTTCTTTTAAATATATTATAATACTAAAATATAAAGAAATAATTATATCTAATTTAGTTATTACGGTATAAAAATAATTGCAAATTATACGCTTAAGAAAAGGGGGAATAAATGATTATTATTTTTTTTTTATTTTTGTTATTTAAATAAAATATTATGAAATTTAGGGGAACCTTTAAAAAACAGTTGAGTTTTCTTTCAATTTTCCCCGGGACCAATCAAATCTAGTACGCAACAACAGAACCAGGGTGATCAGAAAGCATCATAACTGCAAAATAAACGTGATGGCATCATCATCAACACAACCTCAAAATCGGCGGCCCGAACTTCGGAAAGACGCGGTTCACAACCGGTGGGTAATATTCTCGCCCGCCCGATCTAAACGACCTACGGATTTCAAGTCCAAATCTCCACTAGATTCTAACGCTAGGCCCAACTCCTCTTGCCCGTTCTGCATCGGAAACGAGCACGAGTGTGCACCCGAGATATTCCGGATCCCGGCTGACCCGAACTCCGACTGGAAGATACGGGTCATACAGAATCTATACCCCGCGGTCAGCAGGGACATTGAGAGCAGACAAGACACCAACCCGGGTAGCGAAATAAGTTGGTTGGCCAATTCGGGTCGAGTTATACCCGGGTTCGGGTTTCACGATGTTGTGATTGAAACTCCGATCCATTCGGTTCACTTGTCAGATTTGGATCCGAGAGAGGTTGGGGAAGTGTTGCTTGCGTATAAGAAGAGGATGGAGCAGATTAAAGGGTGTGATTTGATTAAATACATTCAGGTTTAACCCTCTCTTTTCTTCGTTATCTCAATAAAGTTGTAATTTTTTTTTTAAATGAAATATGTGGGAGAGCATTTGATATTTTCAGTTCAGTAATCATTGAAACTACTGAATTAGAATGGATGAGCAATTTCAGAATTTTTCTATTCTGTCAAGTGAAAAAATCAGTCACAATAGCTTGACATCATTTGCTTTCTTGATGTTATGGTAGTCCGGGCTGGAATCTGCAGATTGTTTTTTTTTTTTAATGGTTCAGTCTGATTGCGTGATTTGTTTGACTATTTCCTCTAAATGAAATAGCGGTTTATGTATTGGTTTTTATCTTACAAACACATTGTAATAAGTTTTAAACATTGCATGTGGTTTCTATCACGAATGGTTCTCTTGCTTTTTGTGGAAATGGAAAAGCATGTTTTGTTTCTTTTCTTGGAATTCTATGCGAAAGATCTCTTAAAAGTTATATTTTCTCAGTAAATGCTATTTTCCTAAGCCACTTTCACCGAACCATCATTTTCCATTAAATGCTTATTTCTAATGCAAAAATCTTCAGGATTCTGTTCTCTCTAGTGATGAGTCTTATCAACTTGGTTATGCCATAATTGGTTAGCCTTCAAAGAGTTGAATTAGATGGTCGAGTAGCTGTTGGATTTATTTACTGTGTATAGGATTATTTGGGATATTTTGAGCACGTCAATAGAGTCAACTAAGTGGGTTTATTTAGTAGAAAGGCCGTGTTGCAATATTAGCCACTCGCTTCATTAATAAAATACAAAATATAAGGTGTGGCCAAAACTTGAGTTCAATCTATTACCTATAGATAACATATTGGTTACTGGTTACTTTTGCCTTCAATCTTATAGGTAACACTTGTTTTCTAATGATAGGCAATTTGAAATTTTGTGCACGATACCACCCTCCAGCACTATCCAATGATATGGGTTGCATATAAGTTAAAACTCTCGCAAGGTCCAAAGTGCATCCTCTCTTCCATGTCTTTTGTCTGAAGAAGAAAACTAGTTGACACATTAGCACTTGAGTCGTTAGACTTTACTCAATAGGCTAATTGTTGATTAAGTTGGAAATTGAAGGGTATGGCCACTTTGGAGTTCTACGATTCTGTAGTATACAATGTACAATTGCTTAGGTGGACTGTTTCTGAAAGGAAAGAGCGACAGGTTCTCATTTTTCAAGTGTGCATGGGATATTTTCTGATTGAGCTTTTTGGCAGATAATATTAGCCAAATTTCAGGTTTTATTATTATTATGTTTCGAAAGAATATCTAAAGAAGTCGGTAAGTCAACAACAAACAGACACTATTAGACATGAGCACACTTGAACTTTGGGTGATTGAGAAGGTGTTTGTTTGCTTTGATGTTCTTGTGTTGCTTTGCTTTTGTATTATTATTGGTCTCTAAGTAGTGTTGGTTTTGTGATTTAAGGTATTCAAGAATCATGGTGCTTCGGCAGGAGCATCAATGAGTCATTCTCACAGTCAAATACTGGCTCTCCCAGTCATTCCCCCGACTATTTCTGCAAGAATTTCCAGTTTGAAAGAGTACTTTGACGAGACAGGAAAATGTAGTCTTTGCGAAATTCAACCAAAGGACCTTCAAATTGATACCACAGCACATTTCATTTCAGTTGTTCCTTATGCTGCGATTTTTCCTTTCGAGATATGGATTATTCCCAGAGATCACTCTTCTCATTTTGATGAAATAGATAGTGAGAAGGTAAGCTCTGGTGCTTCTAGTTTTGTGTTCTTGTAGTTTCACGTATGAATGGATTTTGTGGCTGATTGTCAAATATATCAATATAATTTTTATTTTTGACTTTTGAGATAGGTTCCTATGGTTTTTTATTTTCTTTTACAGACAACTTTAATTTTCGTTGTTCAGAAAAATGAAAAAAGTAGAATGAACTGTGTGCTTTGTGTCATTGCAAAAGAATAAAGCATCTCTTATTTAAATACTCATTAATGATTACAGTTGTGATGCTGTGGACTTTTAGGAACAGCTTCTCTAAAGTATCATGTGAAAGAAACTGGTATTTATTGGTATTGCTAAACCCTGTTAAGTTCCATTTGTTGTTGGGTTTGTTCTGGTATTGCTAGATACTTGTAAGTATAATGAGTCAGACAGAAGCAACTCCTGTTTGATGTGCTCTTAAGGATATTATAACTAGAGAAGATCGTTGCATCATATGACAATTTCAATGCAAGGCATTTTGTGGTGAATGTAGTGATTGAAAAATGCTGGCCTGTAAAACTACGCATCATATGTTTCTATCACTATTTTCTTATGCAACAAAGATTATGCATGCTGGTATTACACAATGCGAGTTCAAATAATATACTAATTAGCCTTAATTGTCCTCAATTACTGTGTATTTTCAGCTTCTGTTTCACAATTTGAATTCTTACACCAATTCTTGTGTACAAAACTGCAGGCTGTTGATCTTGGGGGCTTACTGAAAATCATGCTTCGAAAGATTTCTGTGCAACTGAATAACCCACCTTTCAATTTTATGATCCAGACTTCTCCAGTAGAAACCACCGACTCTCAGTTAGTGTACTCTCACTGGTTCTTACAAATCGTACCTCAATTAACTGGTGTAGGTGGATTTGAAATCGGAACAGGGTGTTACATAAATCCTGTTTTCCCGGAGGATGCTGCTAAAGTTTTGAGAGAAGTTAATGTTTAAATATAGCAGTGATGTGAACCAGTTATAACCTACACCAGCAATAAAAATCATATTTATCTGAGAAATAAAAGGTATTACTATCTGCATAGAGAAATCTCTGATGAATCAATTTAAAAGTTGAATTTCATTGTATTCTCTCAATCTGATGCATATTGGTGATTTTTTTTTAGCAAAAGTGAAGCATATGCATAGATTAAAGGTTGGCCTAGCCAAAAGTCATTTAGCTTTGTTTCTTTAATGCAATCCAATGCTTTCAACTTTTAGTAGTGCAATTATGCAGTCTTCTTCATCATGAGCCGAAGTCAAAGGATACGGTCTTATTCCCTTTCGAAGGTTTGCAAAACAAATTTCTGTTGTCATTGAGGATTCTTTAATATAGAACAATATGATATGGGTGTAAACTTAACCTTGTATGTGGGGATGAATACTCATTATTAAAATCGGATATAATTTTAAAACGGAATGGGTTCGAATAAATACAAACACAATTATCTACAAAAGCAAAAGATATGATGATTGTGTATATTTTGCTCAATTGAAATTTTTTCGTACTCTCATTTTTATGATGGTAAAAAGTTTTGACATCACATCGTTGGACATGAAGTCTCAAGTAATCTTAGTTGGCAATTGATGTAATAAATAGGATGGTTAAATATTGTTTTATAACCCTCTCAATTTATTATTATTATTTTTAAAAAAATTGAAAGTAAAAAGATTATGATTCATTTTCAGAATTAAATTTATGAAGTATGTTCTCAAATGAAGTGTGATTACATTATTTCAAAAATTATGAAAATGAATGCTGTAAAATGCATGTATTAAAACTTTAATTATAGATATATATGAAGTAGAAGACGCAACATTGAAAGTGGTAGTCCCAAATCTGATAACCCAATCCCATTTGAGAAGAAGCAAATTCATTACCAAACACAAAGCATGATGAAAGAGACATGCCTACCCAGGAAGAAGCTAGAAAGCCTAAAAAAATGGAAAAAATTAAAAAAAAATTCTAAATTTGATTATACCCTTCTTATTATTTATTTATTTATTAAAGTGGACAAATCACAACAAAAAAAAAAAACAAAATTAATAAATGTGGAAAAATAGGATTATCCTTAAACATAAAAGGAAGACCAAAAAAAATATCTTCTGGTAAAGGAGGAGGCGGAGGAGCCGTGGAGTTTTTTGATTTGAAGTACCATTCGCACATAAAATAAAAATAAAAATAATTTTTAATTTTATGTGTAAATAATAAAAAATTGCCTATCTCTTAAACCCCAAGACTTGGGTTTTGGCGGCTACCTCTTTCTCTCCAAGTTCTCTCCTTTTTTCAACTACACAAAAATCCCTCCTTCTAGGGTTTCTCTTTTGCCTTCTTTTCACTGAACTTCTCTTTTTTTCTCTTCTTCTAGACCGTTAATTTCTTCATGGCTACCGTTGCTTCTTCCTCTGATCGTATCCTTCCTGGGTTATGTTGAACTTTTCAGTATTTGTTGTTCTTTCATGTGTTCAATGATTGATTATGGTTTTCTCCATAGTATGTTCTAGATTGAACGAGCTCGTTTGTATGTGTTTTGGTAATTTTTATGTATAAAAATGAGTGTTTTTTGGTTGGTGTTGGGGATTGTCGGTTTGCGTTTTTGTGTGTTGAGTGATCAAATATTGTTGATTGAATCCTAATTTCTATGTTGAACGGGTTCATATATTGGTTTTTTGGGTAAATGTTTAAACAGGATTTTTTTAGAAAAAATCTTTTTTGTTTTTCGTGTCTCAAGTGATTGAAACTTTTTAATTGGACTGTTAATTATTCACTGAATGAGTTCAATAAGGTGGGGTGTTTTGTTAGAGTTTTAAGTATTTGGTTCTTATTGAATTTGTTGAGTGATTGAATATTGTTTCTTGAAATGTAATTTGTGTATTGAGGTCATGTATGTTGGTTTCCATCTGGGTTTGTGTGTATACACAAGTTTTGTGTGTCTGTTTGTTATTTCATGCATCAAAACGAAGAGTGGACATGAAGAAAGAAACCTAACTTTAGCCAATAAATTATTGAAATTCCATTAAACTAAGAAAAAAATGTTTTAAAGTAAATTCCTTGTTATTTTATCCGCTGGGGTTTGTGAATATGTAGTGTTTCTGAATTTTGTTTGTTTCTTTGGATGCTTGATCATGTATGTACTTGGTGATGTATACTTGTTGATATGTGGATGCACCAAGAAAATTTGCTTTATTGTTCCTTTTTGGAATTAGATTATGAGATTATTGACTACATATTTCGTGTCTGCTGGATGTGGATAGATATGAGTGTGCTTTTGTATAATTGTGAAAGTTTGTAGGTCAATATTATTAAAATTATGGTTTGTTGCACTTGTACTTCTTTACTCTTATGGTCACAGAAGCTGCAGATTTGCTGCAGAAGTTGTCGTTCGATTCTGAAACCAAGGCAGCTACAGCTCATGAATATGGGAACAAGGTATTGTCTTAAATTATTAGTTGATTATGTTTTATTATTTGAGCAATTTTTGGCTTATGACTTTGCTACTAGTGCAATCAAGCCATTCATTGGTCTACACGCCTTTGTAATGTGAACTTGAATCCAAGGCTATTTCAATGTGTCTCTGTCAAGTAAATACTTCTATGAGGTGGGCTGTGAGTATACTGTTGTATAAGGTTTGCTATTTAAGGTGTATATGCCTTCTAACGGACAATGGTTCCAATGCATTGAGATGGCTTATGTCAGTTATACTTTTCACACATAAACTTTAATGAGCAAGATACATAATTCTGTTGGATTTTATGGGAAACTGGATCTTCCACCAAGTTGCTTCTTGATTCGTGAATTATTTGTATTTGAGTTCTGAACAAGTGCTTTGACAAGAATTAGTTGTTTCTTAAGGGACGATAGTTTGTCATTCCTGCAAGACTTGCAATGGGAATGCTTGCAGACAACATAAATTTCTGTTAGTGTCTGAGGTCAAGTATTGTGCTTGATGCTTTATTGTTTATTGATAGGGTCTTAATGGTGATAATGGCTCTGTTATGTACCAGCCAAACTATAGTTATCCATATGGAGTATATCAATCAACAGCTGAGAGTCAAATGCAAGGGCTACAACAATACCAGTATCCGAGTCATTATTATCATTATGCTCCTAACCAAGTGAGCTCTTTGCAAGGCGGGGGTTCATCTTCTGTTTCAGAAGACAAAATGTCTCTGTCCATTGAAACAAATAAAGAAAACAATGGGGCAATTGGTATCAGCGTGAGTGGGATTAATGGGTTAAATCCTTTGAGACCAAATTATCAGTACTCATATTTAGATCCAAACAGTTCTCATAGAAGAGGAGGCTTATCAACGGTGGTTCCTTCACCGAGTTATCAAGATCATGGATATAGTTTTGATGGGATTCATTCACCGTTCACTTGGTTAGATTCCTCAATATATGCTGGTGGGCAGCCCAAACATGTGACAAATGCTGGGTTCACTTCACCAATATCACATTCCAATAATTTTTCGTCTGGGAGGAATCAGAATCATCATCCAGTTTCTCATCTTACGGTATGTTAGAGCTGTTTGTTTCCAAAGTGTGGCCTTTTTATCCCATTTCTGTGGTGGAATGAATTTTGGTATTTTTAATATGTTAAACATGTATTGTTTTTTGTATGCTTATCAAGATTGACTATTTATGCAGAATCTTAACCACACAAGAGCAACAGGCGATACTTATGATTATATGAATCAGATGTATCCTAACAGTGCAATATATGGCCATTATGGAAACACATTTCGAGCTGGTCCTGGTTATGGATCCTTTGGCTATGATTCTTGGATAAGTGGACGTGGATGGTACACTGTTGATAGTAAGTACAAGCCGATGGGTCGTGGCAATGCTGCTACTGGCTCTGTTAAAGAAAATATGGACGGTTTAAATGAGCTTAATAAAGGACCAAGGGCTAAGGGTTTTAAGAACCAAGAAGGGTTTGATTCTATCACTTTGGCAGCTAAAGAGAAGCATGTATCCACTGAGAGCAGTATAAAGGATAATTTAACTCTTATTCCAGAGAAAGAAAAGTACAATGGAGAAGATTTTGTGGAGAGCTACTTAGATGCAAAGTTCTTTGTCATAAAATCCTACAGTGAGGATGATGTTCATAAAAGTGTTAAGTATAATATGTGGACCAGCACACCTAATGGCAACAAGAAGCTGGATGCAGCATATCATGAAGCCAAGGAGAAGTCCAGTGACTGTCCTGTATTTCTGTTATTCTCTGTGAGTATGAGGAATTTGACACCATCTGCTTAGCTCAGTTAGCTAGTGCACAAATGAGAGGCTTTGTTAAATTCTGAATTATATTTTTTATTTCAGGTCAATGCCAGTGGCCAATTTGTTGGTTTAGCAGAGATGATTGGCCCTGTTGACTTCGACAAAACTGTGGAATACTGGCAACAGGACAAGTGGGTTGGCTGCTTTCCTTTAAAGTGGCATATTATTAAGGACGTGCCAAATAGTTCATTGAGGCATGTAATACTTGAAAACAATGAAAACAAGCCTGTCACCAATAGTAGGGACACTCAGGAGGTATACGGGCTTCTATTTTTTATTTTCATATTGTTTCTTCTTTAGTTTGTTTATTCTGACTTCTTTTATTAATTTATTTGACTGGTTGTTGGTTATCGTAGGTTAACTTTGAGCAGGGCATGCAGATTCTCAAAATTTTTAAGTCTCATGCAAGCAAGAGATGCATTCTTGATGATTTCGGGTTTTATGAAGCTCGTGAGAGCATAATGCAGCAAAAAAAGGCAAAACAACCACAGTTACAGAAACAGGTAAGAAATACTCCTTCCTTATTTTACGTCCATTCTTTTTCCCAAAAAAAATATTTTCCTTTTGCTTGGTTTTCCCCTTGAAAAACATAGAGGGTTGTATTTTGACTGTCCATTTTTTGTAGAGTTTTATTAGATTCTATGTAACATGTGTGTTACGTTCTGCTAAGCATATGATGAGTGTAGACTATTTTTTTTATAAAAAATATTTCCTCATCTTCTTTACACAAACAGGTATCAGATGGAAAACCTAGTGACATTGCAATTGATGATAAAGACAAAGATCTGATGACATTAGGAAAAGATAGAGTGCAAAAGTCTTTCGATGAAAGTTTATTGAAGGGAGTATCGATTTCACCATCAACATCACTGGCTGGCACAAATGGAGAGGTGAAGAAAGTAGAAGAGAATGGATCATCTGCAGCAGTTGAGGATGGTGAAAAAGTTGTTAAAGCAGCAGTTGGTTTATCTGGAAAGGGGGTCACTTCTAATGGTGTGGTAAGTGCTTGCTGATTTTTTTTTTTTTTATCTGCTTATTTTACTACGTATTTATAAGTTGGTTAGTTTGATGACATTTTAGGTTACGACTTAGAAATCTCATAAGATGTAGAAAATGGAAGCCCTCTCAGCTTTCTTATACATAGTTGTTGTGAGGCAGGGTTATCACTGCTCAAAGTTTACTGATTTTTACTTGAATGTTTTTGTCTTCTGTTCTGAAGCCCATTTAGTTGTTTTTGTTTTCTATGTTTTCTTTTGTTCTTGTTGTTGTTTTCACTTTTGTGTATTCTTGATGAGATAACCAGGATTCAATAATGGAAAAGGATTGCTGATTTTTCAACTGTTTTTTTCTCGATATAAAACTTTGTTGTGTGATGGATTATGGTTCATGGACGTCAGTTATTATTATTATTATTATTAATGAAAAAATTACAAATACGATCAAATAATTCTTTGGAGTTCTCAATTCTATCCGAAGCTAAATGAAACAAAATTATTTTACATTTATAAGAGGGGAAAGTATTCGTATTTCCATTTGGGATAATAATGTATAGATCCCTATATTTTAAAAATATAATTAATAATGATATATTTTATAGTTTGTAACGTATAGGTCCCTATATTTTAATTTGAAAGAATCAAATTAAATGGATTTAATCAAATTCCCGTTTGATTCACCACTTTATAGATTTTAATCTGATCCATCATATATTGCAATCTAATTGATTTAATCTAATAAAAAAAATTTAAAATTTGATCATACGAATTAATTTTAATATTTATCTATTTAAATTAATTAACGATAATTAAAAAATAACATGCAATTTGTTTGAATTATCGATATATAAATAATTACATTTAAATTTCTTAAAAAAACTAATCAACACAATTCTATAAGAAAACAATATTAAAACTTAAAAGTTTTTATGCATAGTTATCACTAAATAATTTTTTTCTTGATTATAGTAAAAATAACAAACCTAATAAAAAAAATTATTATGTTTAAACAATTGCATACGGATACAATTGAAAAATAAAAAATAAAAATAATTAATAAAAATAATAATAATAATAATAAAAATTTTTAAGAAATTAATATTTTATTTTATTTTTTTTTACATTTTTACAGAATCAAAATTTCACTTTTTATTTTTAGAGTTCAAAACAATTAAATTAAATAATAAATTTTAAAATTTTCAATCTATACAATCCATTGACCAACCAAATTCACGAAAAAGTGACAATATATAATATCGAATTAGAATGTATTTTGATTTGTTATTTCTTGAAATTAAATGAAAACATTTAATATCCTATTTGTAATTTTTAGATTTTTTTATTTTATATTTTTGACTTATAAATCCAAAATAGGGACGAAGATAAATTTTTAAGAAGTAAAATTATTAGAAAATTAAAGAGATCTTTTTTTTCTTCTACAAATTCGATTATAAAATAACGTTAAAAAACTATTATTATTATTATTATTATTATTATTATTTGGTTGTTTTCGTATTGGGCTTTTTGTTTTTTTTTTCCAGTTCTATGAAACTACGCCGTTTCGTATCACAGGTCGACCGGCTCCAACCAACGTTCTAGGGCATTCCTTCGAAAGTTTTAAACAAATCTCAGCTCCCAGTCCCACTCGGTGCAAAGGGACACATTTGCCTTCCAGACTTGAGTTAGGGTTTCACTCTGTATCAATCAAAACAAAAATTAGAATAAAAAAAATGAGTTTTTCTATGCAACCGTATGGAATACAATCAATGCTTAAAGAAGGACACAAGCATCTATCAGGGCTGGACGAAGCGGTGCTCAAAAATATCGATGCTTGCAAGCAGCTTTCTACCATCACTCGCACTTCTCTTGGACCCAATGGTAGAGAAGGATCAATTCATTCTCTTCATTTTCCTGTTTACTGAAGTGGGCATTTTTTTTTTTTTTTGTGTGTGTGTTTTTCGTCCTTTTAATTTTTTTAAAAGCCTTTTTTATGTCTACCGGGCTGCAAAAATCCGGATCAGCGCGTCATTTTTGCTTTTGTGCTCTTAGCTTTATTGTGGTAGTGTATGTGTATTGTTGCTTTATGGAGTGCATCACTGGCCGTAGTTTTTTTTTTTTTTTTTTAAACTTAAAATGCAGGCTTTGATTGATGTGAAATCTGAAATAAGCCCAGAAAATTTTTCCGACGTATGCTAATTATAGTTATTTTGTGCTGATAGTTCCCAGTGAAATCAGTCCATTGTTGCCCTTTTCAATAGAAGTAGTTGCAAATAAACAAATTAACAAATAAAAGTTCAAAATTCTTTGAAGTTTCAATGGAGCATGCTCATGGGTGCTGGTGACTGTTCTTTTTTGTTAGAAGAAGATGTAAAATGTGGTTTGGATTGTTTGTAGTGTTTTGGGAAAATTTGGAGATCACAAGGGCTTAATTGGAGTGCTAATGGTGTGTAAATGGAAATTATTTGTGTTTCTGTTATTGTTCCTTCTGTCACTTGATTGCGGTTAATAATCTGGGTTGTTTAAGTTGGATAGTACGTGGGGTATCGAGTCAACTATGAGCATTTTTATCATTTTCTAGAAAATTCTTGTGGGAATTTATATTTTTTTTCCTTTTTCATATCTAATCACAAATTATATGGAGAATAGACTCCTTACAGAAAATAATCTAAGTGACATTGAGGCTGTTTAAATAAATAATTTTTAGATAATGAAAGATGGTTTCTGTGAGAATCCACTTTCGTAAGTAGCTGAAGTTTAGGCGGCACTTTATTTGATTTTTGGGAATTCACAAGTGGAAAGGGAAATGAATGATAGATTGATGGATTTTCTGTTGTTACAATTCCTTATGTGTTTGAGGATCAGAAAATCAACAAATATATGAAAATTTTTAGGTTTATTGAATTGCTGAAAAGCCAATAACATGTTTACTTTGAAAAGACCATTTTTCAATGTTTTTTCATAAATCTTTATGTTGTTGCAATTTTATAAAAGCATTAGGTAGTTTTTAAGTAGCTTAAGTTCTTTTGTATTGCTTACTCAGGTATGAATAAGATGGTTATCAATCATTTAGACAAGCTTTTTGTCACAAATGATGCTGCCACTATAGTTAATGAACTCGAGGTTCAGCATCCTGCAGCCAAGATTTTGGTCTTAGCTGGAAAGGCCCAACAAGAAGAAATTGGTGATGGAGCCAATTTGGCCATCTCTTTTGCTGGAGAGCTTCTTCAGGGTGCTGAGGAGCTTATACGGATGGGTTTGCACCCTAGTGAAATCATCAGCGGATATACAAAAGCAATCAATGAGGTTTTCCAGCTTCGATGAACATTTTTCTTAGATGGAATAAACTTAATAATGCATTCTTTTGATTTTATTTTTTGAAATAAATTTCAGACTGTTAAAATCTTAGAGCAACTTGTGGTGGAAGGTTCTGAAAACATGGATGTTAGAAGCAAGGATCAAGTTGTTTACCGAATGAAGGCTTCTGTTGCTAGCAAGCAGTTTGGGCTAGAAGATATTTTGTGTTCTCTTATTGCTGATGTAATTCTCTCCGTCTATAGTTTTTATTTTTTACTATTATTCATTCAGATCTTTCTTTCTTTCTTTTTAAAGTTGTGCTTTGCAATCTTTTTGTTACATTGTAGGCTTGCATCCAAGTGTGCCCCAAGAACCCGGTAAACTTCAATGTGGACAATGTTCGTGTTGCAAAACTTTTAGGAGGAGGTTTACACAATTCTATAATTGTTCGCGGTATGGTTTTGAAGAATGATGCTGTGGGAAGTATTAAGAAAGTGGAGAAGGCAAAGGTTAACCCCTTACTTTTCCTCTCTTTTCCATTTTCTGTTTGATTTAAGTCTCAGACTGAATTACTGTGAGTGCTTTTTATTCATCTTTCTTCCTCCCTTTCCTTTTCTTCTAAAATGCAAAATTGTCTTATAAATATTTAATAGATGCTAGGAATGGAATTTAGTAGTTGATGGAGCAGCTGTTTAGGTTTTTATTTTCCTTAAGGTGCTATATTGCAGTAAGCTGAGGCCATTTTTTGAATAGTTATTTTTTTCCCTATTTGGCTGATATGATTAGATGATCAAACTCTTGCTATGATTATGTCAATGTATTTTCACCTCATGATGCAATTGTTGTCTTATCTTAAGGATGCTTCTTGTATCAATTGGGATGTGAATTGGTATTACAAAATGATATGGTCAAGGTTAGGTTGGTTTAGATATTGCAAGATAATGGAGATAGATACTAGAAATAGTTGTTGAGATAATCATTTGACAATGGATTTGTATAACAGAATTCTTAATGGTTCTGCAAGTGCAGTGGAATATTTTTTGGGAAGTCAAATATGTGCCTTGTTAATGAACAGGTTATTTATATGCTTGATATTTCATATGAATGGCTGTAATATGAAATTATAATTGTAAAAGTGGGTTCATCTCGTTCAAGCGTTTTATATTTGCTTTGGAAATTTTTCAGGTTGCTGTGTTTGCTGGTGGTGTTGATACCTCTGCAACTGAAACTAAAGGGACTGTCCTTATTCACAATGCTGAGCAGGTAAATATCAAGGACGCTCTACTTTCATTTTCTTTCCAATTCTCTAGTTTACAACATTATGTGATGTATATATGCGTGTATTATGAGGCTATATTTTTCATGTTTGTTTGGTAGGAAGCTATTAATTTATGTGTTACTGTCAATGTGAAGAAAATATTGAACTATTTATTTTCTTCATTATGTGTTATGAGCTGGAATTGTGGTGGATGAATTTTTAGTATCATTTAAGTATGTTGTAACCTCCTAGGATACACTCTAAACAGCTCGTATGTACATGATAATTAGAAATTTAATGCAAAGTGCAAATTTCTGGGTTTCTTGAGATGTTTCACTGTAAATAAACTGCTTTTTCTCATTTTTGACCCTCAAATTCTGTAGTAGTTCATACTTTTCATGATGGTTGTTATGAAGCACAATAATTGTGCAGTAATTGTCTTTATTCACATGGAACTTCCTTGCCTATCAGGTTCTGCAAACTAATAGGAAGGCTCCATTTCATGCTATAATACTAAACCATTTCTCTTGTTGTCATTTTTCAGTTAGAGAATTATGCAAAAACTGAAGAAGCTAAAGTTGAAGAACTCATCAAAGCAGTTGCTGATTCAGGTGCCAAACTAATCGTTAGTGGAGCAGCCGTTGGAGAAATGGCATTACATTTCTGTGAACGTTACAAGTAAATCATGTTTCCCCTCTCCTCTTTCTTTCCTTTCATATGCCATGTGAATGTAATGTGGTTTTTGTGGCATAAAATTTACACCATAATACTATTTTTTTAACATAATGCAAGTTTTCGGTAGCTTCAAATTTTACTTTGGTGCCTCCATAAGTAGTTTTATTGTTTCTTATTTTAAAGTTCTTGATTGCAGGCTCATGGTTTTGAAAATCAGCTCAAAGTTTGAATTGCGACGATTTTGCCGTACAACTGGTGCTGTTGCTATGGTAAGCAGAGTCAGATCTTGGAAGAAATTGTTTTGTTTGATTCCTAATGTGTTTTCCATTCCTCCAACAGTTGAAGCTTTGCCAACCAAACCCAGATGATTTGGGATATGTTGATTCTGTTTTGGTTGAGGAAATTGGCGGTGCTAGGGTATGTTTAGGAGATGCCAACTTAGTGATAGTATTTGCCTTTAACTGTTTCTCTATTGTTTCATCCATCTCTTTTGTGTCTGTTAATTTTGATCAAGCTGCCTATATTTTATATGATTGATGATGTTATGTAGGTAACTATTGTAAGAAATGAAGAAGGGGGAAACTCTGTTTCCACTGTAGTTTTGCGAGGAAGTACTGATAGTATATTAGATGACCTTGAAAGAGCTGTTGATGATGGAGTAAATACATACAAGGTGATTTCTGTTAAATATTTTGGCCTTTTATTTAACCTCTGATGTTTTTTCTTGTTTCCATTATCTAAGAATTGTTCCAAATCAGTTTCTTAGTCCTTCTTTTCTGTCAGGCAATGTGCAGGGACAGTCGCATTATACCTGGAGCTGCAGCTGCAGAAATCGAGTTGGCTAGAAGACTGAAGGAATTCTCTTTTAAAGAAACAGGGTAAATATTTTTTGTTGTTTGTCAGTTAAGGTTTGGTTGTATACTTATTGGTTTAAGCTATATCGTTGTGGGAGATGATGATGAAAATTTCTTTCCCACTTGATTGAATGTAGATAAAAGAATAAAACAGTGAAGAAAGAATGAATTCTATCTCTTACCCACTCTCCCAAATTGAATTATTGTGCTTTTGCTTGTGGTGATTTCCCTAGATGTACACCATTGCATGTCAATCAGTAAAGGTACTTGTGGGGTTAAGCAAGTTTATGGGTATTGAATATGATCAATCTTATAAAAGAGTAAAAATTTTTGAATCTATTGACCTCATGCCCTACCCCCCACTGCATTTGTATAGGGCTTAGTAGAAGCCGAGGAAGGGGCATTGGCTTCGTTCGGTTTTCCTTCTAATTGTTGGTAGTTTATTATAAGGTAGATTAAATGTCTATGTGGTAGCAAGTCTGCCATATTGGCACTTGACTTTGATATTTGATTTTATCTATCAACTGTTTTAAGTAGTGTTTTTCTGGAAGAGTTTGGGATCAAAAAATTTTCTCTGCTGTGTTTCCAACATAGTGTATCTGTGTTTTATAGTATCTGCATGGGTACACATTTTATTTGTGTCCCATCATTTCTTTTGGCAATTTTATGCCACTGTGTAGCTAATGATTCCTTATATGAATGGTGCGTGTTACCAATCTAATCAGTTCTAAGCTATTCTTGCACTACCTGAATTTCATTGGTAATAAAAATTCGCTATTCTTTTTAAATATTTATTGAAATTGTCATATTGAACAAATTTCCATGGGCACCTAGGACATTTTACATCCTTCCCCAATTCCAGAACACAATTTGCAGTGTGGGAATGCTTTCTACTTATTATGAATTGATAAGGACTGAAAGAAGGCATTGGTATTAAATTTTCAATGGTTGTGCAGATTGGATCAATATGCTATTGCTAAATTTGCTGAAAGTTTTGAGATGGTTCCTAAAACCCTCTCTGAAAATGCTGGGCTGAACGCAATGGAGATCATATCTTCTCTCTATGCGGAACATGCGGCTGGCAATACCAAAGTTGGCATCGACTTGGAGGAAGGTGTTTGTAAGGATGTCTCAATCCTGAATGTCTGGGATCTTTATGTCACCAAGTAAGTTGCTCTTTTTTATCTTCTATTTTTTAAAGTGGTGCTTCTAGAGATGCTTCTTCTATGTGAACGAGGATATATTGAATCCTTGGTACAAAAAGGGTATATATAGTCCAAACTTTTGGCAGCACTTTCTGGATGTGTGATGGTATGTTGTATGTGTGCACTTGCATGTGTTTGCTCTGCATCTGTACTAACTTTGATTGGATGTGGTGGATAGAGATCTGTAGTATCCTTCTGTCTTTGCATCAGTGGAAACCTCGTTATAAGGATTGTTTATAGAGGTAGCTTGTTGACTAGCAACTAGAATTTTGAAGGTAGGCAGAAGGCAAAAATGACAGGAAGCTGTGTGATTGTGTGTTATTAGTCCAAGATTTGTGATTATAAATCAACTCAGCAAAGCCTTGTCGTACCATTTAGGTTGGCTACTTGTTTTTTTCTACCTCCCATTATGGTCTTTTCTGTTCATTATCAATTATTCACTGTTTTAGTGAAGCATCTTTCACAAAAGGGAAAAAGATTGTTATCAGTAAAACTAAATCAGATGATACGATCCTTTTACTGGGTTAAAGTTCTGATAATTCAGAGTTGGCAATGGTATTTTATATCCACCAATTATTTTTATCATTATAGATTGAACAGCAGTAACTATTTCTTGGATTGTTTTACAGGTATTTTGCTCTCAAATATGCTGCAGATGCTACCTGCACTGTGTTAAGGGTAGATCAGGTACTTTTCAATTATTAATCATGATTATATGTTGATTATTGCTTAAATTATTCTCTTATAAATGGTCAACTCAATCATGTGCCAGAAACTGATTATTTTAGGAGACATTATGTAGAGCAGAGTACTTTTTGGTTTCGGTTTCGTTCTCTCTCCCTCTCTCGTACAATAAATGGGGCACAGTTATGTATAGTTTTTAGTTGAGCAAGCGCTCAAAATATATTACTGAACTTTACTGCTTGTTTCGTGAGTTAAAATCATATTAAAAATGGTATAGCATTTGAATTTGAAGCATACATATTGTGATATCAGAGTAACTGATAGAGGAATGGAGAAATTTGTCATATAACAATTGAAGACAGAAAAGTTCTGTGAATCTCTTCAAACACTGAACCAATTTATCATACAGAGAAACATGTTATTATGGTTAGGACATTAAGGTTTTGATTGGTTAATTTTTCCCCAAACACTCACATGAAATCACAAAATATCCATGGCTTTAATGGATTATAAACATAATTCTGAATCTGAATTGAATCCCGATTTGCATTTTCCATTTACCTGATATATTTGGCTACCCTTGCATTGCTATTCTGTATTGCAGATTATAATGTCGAAACCAGCAGGTGGCCCGAGGAGAGATAAGCCTGCCGGGATGGATGATGACTAGATTTATTAGTACCAATCGATTGCATTTGTACCTTGTGTATCTCCTTTGAAGAACTTTTAATTAGGGAGTTTGAGTTTTCTTGCAATTGCCAAAATATTGACTCCAAAAAGTTTTGTTTGCGTTGGAAGAAATTCTAGCAGTGCCTGTCTATGCCACTTCTTCTGTGTTAAGATTGTTGGAAGTGGGAATGTGATATGTGATTTCTTGTATCAATTGTGTAGTTTTGAACTGAGATTATGTTGATGTCTCCTTTGGAGAAAATTTCGGCCTTAATTTAGATGAATTATTTCCTTTATGTAAAGCCTTTTCTACTTTTCTAGTAATCTAGGGGTGAAGATCTATTTATAAGCTTAAAAGTATGCATTAATCTGCAATAATCCTGGGCACAACTATGGTCCAGATGGAGGTGTGGTACATCTTTTCATTTTTTTTAACTTTCCTATTGAAAATGTTAACTCATTTGTTGGAATTTTGAATTTTTGTGTTGTAATTTTTGTAAGTTAGGAATTATAAGAAAATATTCAAAAGAATAAACAACGACAATAAAAAAAAAGTTAGAAAATATTTTATTACCCTGAGCCTGAAGCCGAAACAAACCTAGCCTACCCCTCACAAAATGGGCCTTGGATGTATGAAATTAAAATGTGTTCACAAAACTCTCCTAAAATGAGTATAATCGGTTGAGTAATTGATAAAATGTCAGTTTTAAAGAAAAATATTGCGTTTAAATAGTTTCATTGGTTATATTATATCAAGTTAAAGAATAAAAATTTAGGTGGGATGTTTCTAATTAGGTTGTCATCGGACTAATTTTATAAAAATAAAAAACGATGAGTCTCAAATTTTTTTCCCACCTGGTGCAACTTGCATGCCACGAGTTTCAATTGTAGCAGAAATCATAGCAGTATCATACTGGGGGATTTTTTTGGCCATTGAAATAGAGGTAAAGGTGGTAACTAAAACTTAGTTTCATAGAAAGGGAATTGAAGATGGTAACTAAATTTTAACATAAAACGTGTATGGGTGAAGACAAAATACATACCCAAACAAAAGCTGAGGTGAGACTCGGGATGGGCTTAATCTGTCTTGTGTGGAATTAGTTAAGTTTTCTTCCATCCACATATGGGTATGGCTTCTCTTCTTTCTTTCTCTCTGCCCAAGCCTGCCATAATCAAAGCTTCTTCATCATCACCTTCCACTGATGTCATACCAGAGAATCTTGATGAAAAATTTGGAAGAAAAGGCATTAAGTTCTTGGAGTCCAACAACATTCCAATGGTGGACTTGACTGTCAGAAATGGAAGTTCTGTAAGAATTAGTATTCCTGATGCTCATGTCACTTCATACAAGCCAAAAGTTGACTGGAAAGATGATGGGGTTTTTGAGGAAGTGCTTTACACAGTTGGAGCAGACTCTGCCTTTAAAGCTAAAGGTGGGATTGGTTTAGTCATCAATGATGCATCTGAATCTGGTTCCAAAGGCGGCTCTCTAATCTCTTCCTCTGAATGGACTGTCAAGGATGTTGATTCTGATTCCATTGACGCACTTCAGGTATTACTTAATAACATTAATTTTGTTTACAGTTCAGAATTTTACTTGAAACTAGCTGTGATCTCACTATCACTTTGAACAAAAGATATGTAAATTCTAGTCACATTGATGCTCTTATTACACTTCCATAAGTCAATTCCCTGAATGGTAAGAATTGAGATGATTTTGTTTATTTTATTTTTCTTTTCTTTTGGCTGATTTGATGCAGGTTGAATTGAGCTGCACGAGTGGAAAACTTGATATAACTTATGTTGTATCACTCTATCCTTTAAGCATAGCAACAGCAGTTATAGTTAAGAACAATGGCCGCAAGGCTGTGACTTTAAATAGTGCTATACTCAGTCATTTAAAGTTTACAAAACGAAATGGGTCTGCAATTCAAGGACTTAAGGGTTGTTCTTTCTGCAAATACCCACCCTTATCTTTCCCTTTTGAGCTTGTATCTCCATCTGAAGCAATGAAAACTGAGTCTTCTGGGTGGTTTGGTTCTGAGCCTGATGAAAAACCAGGCATATGGACTGTGCAAGATGTTCCCATAACTGTATTGAAGGATAGGCTTAGTAGAGTGTATGCTGCACCTCCAGCAGAGAGATCAAAGGCATTTTATTACACCCCGCCTTCAAAATATGAAACCCTAGATCAGGTAATAATAATGATATCGACATATTGAGTTGAAGATCAGTAGACTACTGCATTTGGCATTAATTTAGTGAACACTATGGAATGTGTCAAGTTTGGTCTGAGTTATTCATCAATACCTCAGTTTTCTTAGTTAGAATAATGATTCAAAAGGGCTAATTCCAGCTGTCCTTGTGCTTTCTGTGATAAATTATAGAATTGGCTACACTGTTGATCCAACCAAGCATTATACACAAGAAAAAAAAAATTGTGTCTGTTCATTTGCATTTTTTAATAGACATTGTTATTTCTTCCTTATTTTTTACTGTTTTGGTTCAGGGACGCGAGCTCTTCTTCAGAATGGTTCGGATTGGTTTCGAGGACATATACCTGGGCAGTCCAGGTTCCATCTCAGAGAAGTATGGGAAGGACTATTTTATATGCACTGGCCCTGCTGCAATGCTGGTGCCTGTGGTTGTGCAACCTGGTGAAAAGTGGAAGGCAGCAAGTGTTATTGAACATGATAATCTGTAATTACAATTTTCAACTATATAAATCATAACCTCTCATTTCTCTTCTCAATTTTTTGGAGAAATTTTTGTCTTTTCCTTTTCCTTCCCCATTTTTTGGGATAAAAATCTGTTGTCCTATTCGGTAAACCAAGAAGAGATAAATTAGCTTTATAAAAAATTAAAAATTAAATGAATGAAGGTTTATACAGCTAATATAGATGCTTTGTAAATATATATATGAACAAATTTAAGATATATATAAAGCAGAAAGTAATAGATAGAGAGAGAATGCAAACACAGATTTTATAGTGGTTTGACACAATTAATCCTACGTTCACTCTCTCAACTTTCATCGGACTAATCTTACGTTCACTCTCTCAGTTTTCACCGGACTAAAACTCTATTATCTCTTCGTTTGCACGGGTCAAGAGTAACCCATATTACACCTCCTTCCTTAACAACGAAAGGCAGTCAATTACAAGTTTTGCTTTCTACAGGTGAAGACCAACCCAACACAAGCTTCTTACATGGATGAAGTGCAACCCAAATTTTACTTTACACGAGTGAAGAGTAACTAAAATCTTACTTTAATCGAATGAAGAGTAACCCAAATATAGCAAGAACGCTAAGATAATTTTCTCTCTTACTCGAGCAGATATACAATAAGTATAGAAAATATTTCTCTTTCTAAAATAATATTACAAAAGATGATCCTCAATTTATTTCTTTCCCCCAATCTATTCTCTTGTTCTCTCTCTTCTTTTAGAGAAGTAAAGCTTTTAAACAGTTTTGGAGAGTTCTTCCAACGTCTCTCTAACGGTTCTTTGATTCTACATTAAATACTTTGAAATTAGCCATTACAACATTGATTTGAAGAAGGTATCGATACGTTTTGTTGAATTTTTTTTTTCAGAGTTGTCCAGCTCAAAGGTGGTTGATAGGGTGCTGATAAAGGTATCGATACGTTGCCAAAGGTATCGATACTTTTCCAAAAGTGTCGATACCTTTTCACGCAAATGAAATAGAGTCCGTCACAAAGGTATCAATATGTTTGCTGGGTATAGATACGTTTGAGCTTTCTTCCAAAGGTATCGATATGTTTGCCTTGATTTTAAGCTGGTATCGATCCTTTGCATCTATAAACAACCATTCTCAATCAAAAATATCAAGTGTAATATATGCTTAATATATAAATATAAATTAAGTTTCATAAAGTATAATCAAAGTATTATCATTAATCAAATAAATACAAAACATTTAAAACAATTTACTCAAATAAATCATTTGTTTATCAACAAAATAATTTACTTATTATTAAAAACACATAGATCAATACAATCAATATTGTAATCACAAAGTTGCATTATATGTAGAATGTTACAGGGAGATCTGTATGATTTATGCTAGTAAACAGAGTATATAAGATCAGGACTAGGAAGTGTAAGTGGCTACTTGAAAAGAAAAAGAGTCATATTCAATATAGATGATATACTAGTTCTTATACATTAAGATGAGAAGTTCATTTTAAGAAAGAGATGAAGTGATCCATACAATAAAACCAAAATATTTGCAGTTTAAAGTTTCATTAAGAATTGTGGTGCTTATCTTATACAGTAAAAGCAAAGTTAAAAAATATTAATTTTGAGTAGAATTCGTATATTTTTACGTTAGTATTTAATATTTAGAACTTTTATCCCACAACGATTATAGTTTAAAAGTCAACACACTACTATATCAACGGAGCCTAATTCACTTCTAACACATTGAAAATAGAAGAAATGATATCTAGAATGTGTGTGAAAGAGACCACTCCCCAAAATGATAATGATGACAAAAACTGCAAAACTTTCTTTCTTGTTAGCGAAAAGATAAGGTTGAACTCTTGGCCAATAACTATTGTGCAATTATGTCAGTGAAATTTTCAGAATAATCCAAAAGGCAGAAGAGAGATACTTCAAAATATCTTTTAATTTTTATGACTACAGAAAATACAAGGGTAAGTGGACCAAGCAATTGGACTCTCCAGGACATAAGAGGAAATCCTCAGGATTCCATTCACGTCTGGTCTGATTCTGATTTTGTTGTATATGAGAGTAGGACTATATTCCTTTGACAATATTTTTTAAACTGCAGGTTGAACTAATTAGCAGTGATACAGAGGAGTTGGTTGAAATAAAATACATTCAAAACTGCCTTAAGCTTATAGTCTGACATTTTAAATCTTCATTGTTTCAACTCACAGGATCTGTAATAAGCCATCTAACAGCAAGCACTCCAGAAGCAATTGATATTGTTGGGTTGGAAGGGTCAGATTTCTTCAATATGCCACCAGTTTCATTAAATTTTGTTATAATTTCAGTATTAGCCAATTATGGAGTCGAATGGGACTTTTGTCCTGCTCTGGTGGAGGAAATGAAGCAGAAATCAAATCAGCAGCTTCAAAGAAAATGAAGAAATGCAAGGGGAAGAGAATGATAATTACAAGCAGTTAACAGAGAAAATGAGCAGGAATTACTCCAGTGCTCCCTCAATTAACGATCATCGACGGGTAATTTTCTTACAAAACCTAAGTATTCATAATTTTTAAGCTATGAAGAAAGAACTGATATGGAAATCAGTTTGTTTATCGTGTTTTCTTAACAGGGCAGGAGAAACTCAGTGATAGCAGGACGAAAAGGATTCGACGAACTGTACATTTTCAGTCCTGGTTCAGGACATGAATTCTATAGCAAGTATGCTTATATATGTGTAGGTTCATCAGCCATGCTTAAACCAATAATCCTGAGACCAGGAGATATGTGGAAAGGTGGACAGCATTTGCACAACCCAAACCTATAATACATGTTCAGTTATGTTTTGGTAAGAAAATACAACTTCATACTGCTCTAGAATAGATAAACAATTCCTGTTAGCATGATAATATGTGAAGTACTTTTGTTCAAAAAATAATCATCAGTGAAGAAGCTGTGTATTTGCAATCTAGATATATTTCTTGTCTAACCCGAAATAATTGAAGTGCAACTGGGCATGAATATGATTAAATGAACGATAATATGACAAATTTGTTTAATAATGTTTACAAGCATTCAGTATCATATACAACTGAATAATTTGGAGCTGTATTGAAAAATGAAAAGATGAGGAAAATCAAGAAAATCCAGAGGAGAGGGAGATGATGTCCATGGTGAAAAACAAAGGTTCTGATAAAGAATAGGGTTATATATAGAGTTAATCATTGTATAATTGCCACGTATACCCTTAGAGCTGGTGAATAGGGGTAGGCATTTGTTGATTCAGTATGAATTTTGTAGAACCCATATTGAAGTGATAGGGGGAGCCAAGGTTAATAACATATGTTTCAAAATTTGTATTTTCAATAAATCTTATTGATTCTATTATATTAAATTTGAGCTAGTTTAACCATTGTAGTAAATAAATAATCCAAAATCACTTCACTTATTTATGAGTTAAAAATAATTTTTTTGAAAAAAATTGTCCAAAATTGAGATTAAATTAATATATTTTATTTTTATTTTTACTCTATTAAATCAAAATCAAGCCAAATTAATTATTTAATTTAATTTAATCAATTTTATATTTTTATTGTTCACATTTATGAAAAATAAGTATGACTGATATTAAAAGTATCTTTTTATTATTGGGAAAAACTTTCGTAAAAATTTTTGAAAAGAAAACTCAATGCTACTCTATTTTTAAAGAGCAAGCTCATTTCTAATCTTATAATATGTATCCTTAATTAAAAATAACTATTTGGAACGTGAACAAAGGTTATCAAAGATGTATACAAATATATTTCACCCATGTAAAAAAAAAAAAAGAAAAGAAATGCCACACTAAATATAACTGAAAGTTGTAAATTGATATCATTATAGTAGTATCTTTAAGTGTATCTAAAATTGGACAACCTAGACTCTATGTTAATTTTAGAATACAGAAATCAAAAACAATGCAGTCAATAATATACATTGCTTAGTTATTTTTGAAAAATGATAAGGTATTGCTTATTTTACTCAAATTGGAACCTTTTCAAGATCAATGTCATAATCAGAGCAATCTTTCTATCTAAATTTTGCAATCAAGTCCAACTAGTAGCACTTATTTTCATTAAAATGATATCTCTGATGTAAGAAAACAAAATACAGAGATTTCAAATCATGCCAGTTTAACTCAACAAAAAATGCCAATTGAAGAAAAGACCCAAATTAAAGTGGAAACTGAGATGGAAACATGGCAAGAGAAAATACAGAGCTCAAGAGTTGTTCGAGTCCTAGATATATTGTTTATTGATTCAAGATTAGTACTCTGCAATTCCAAGATCAGTTGAAACTTGCTGTTTGATATGTTCATCCTTCTCAGTTTTCTTACCAATAAACTTCTCATTCAAATGCCCATCAACTGATTTCAAAGTCTCTAGTTTCCTCTTGCTTCCACTAGATTATTGAATGTTGTTTATTGAAGCATTGATGCCAATATCAGCAGCGCATCCGAATCTGCAAGAGAAAGATGATCAATACTATCAATGATTTCCTGAAACTCAGTTATCAACTCATTGTCAACAAGCAGAACCCAAAGATTATTCGAAATTGGATGAAATGAACATGTAACTGCTCTTCAACTCAAATCAATAGCAGCAACCAGAAAATACATTCATCAAATGTCCATCATTAACCAAATTTACTTCCTTTCACAGAGTGATTATTCAATCTCTAACATGGCTGATGCAAGCAAAGTATTCATTTGCAGCCATCATCAGTGTATCAATTGCTTCTTTATTCTGTCTCTTCCCTATCCTCTCCGATTTTCTTCCCCATTCGTTTTATCTTCTTCTCCATTGGTCGTTTCAGAATCTTCAAATCTTCCGATTTCATACATAAAAGTAGATAACGTCATAATTTCAATAACCTTCTCTTTAATCTCTTTAAAATCTTTCTCACAGTCTAAGACCTTATCTCGGAAAAGGGATTTATTACTTTAGAATGTTCGAACCAACCACACCCTTATACCTCAGAACCTTATCCAAGTGTACAATCACATCAATGAATTGATCAAACAGTTCAGCCATTTTGCTATCTTGTAATGAACTTTCTTTCACTTCACTGTTTTCACCTTCTGTTTCTCCATCTGTTTAAAATCTTTAGGTCAGTCAAAAAAAATATAATTAAGCTATGTCTAATTTTTTTCTTAATTTATATTTTTTTATAAAAAATTTAACATTGTCCCAAATTTTTGTACTTTGGAAAACATGATCCAAGTTTCATTTAAAATTGTAGCGTTTGCTTTCAAAGTTAATGTATATAATAACACAACCTTTTTATAAGATTTATATATTTTTAGGTTAATATTTGATAAGCGTACAACAATTGTGACTTATAGGCGACCACATCACAATAACAAACAAAACTTTAAATTGGGTAACGAAGTGGAATCTTTTGAATTGTCATAACTTCTAATACAAATTACTAAATCAAGGGCCAATCCAGCACTCAATCAAAAAAAATAGATAGGTATTTGCTTGTAGGGGAAGTACAAGGGAATGATTTCAAATAGTCCAAAATCTTATCTTCAAGAACAAAATTTTGTTTTGGCTACTTCCCACGAAAGTGTATCTTAACATCAAAATCAATATAGCACAAGAGTAACCAAGAAATACAAAATAAAACACACAATTACAAGGATTTTCTGCTGAAATGATGAAAGTGATCAGTGGAAGTGAAGACACAATGTCTAGAAAGGCAAAAACTAAACATCTGTTTGGTGCTAAACATCCAACTCATAGTTGGAAACATGAATACAAGGCATAGTTACAAAGAACAGACGGTTCTCATTGAAATTTTTTTGACAAAGAACAGACTAGGCATTTAATTCTAATCCTAATTCACTACAATTAAAAGATTTTGATACAATGGAATGACTGAATTAGGTTGGAATAAGATGATAAGCATCATCTTGACCATCAGTCCACAACAGCAAAGTGAAAACTGCAAGTAGAATAAAAAAGAGGCCAAATACCAATTTAAAAGTAGAATTTGGACCGTTTTTCTTGGTACAAAACATCTGTGTTTCAGTTGTATTTCCAGGAACCACCTCTTGAGTCACTTGCATATCGGCTCCTGAAGGACTGTCATCTGTTGACGAAACTGATTCAGATGCACCTTGAAATTGCTCATTCTCATCACAGAACTTCCCATTCACTTTGATATCGTAGAAAACCTCACGTACAAAGCCATTTCTTCTTGGAGTTGGGCTCTGCTCAAATTTGATCGAGGATGGGCTGCTGAGCCTTCTCATCTGTTTCTCAGAGAAGTCTGAGTTCACATCATTAGGATCCTGCAGAGATCGAATAAGCTTTCGTGGAGTTGTAAAGATGCTAATGTTGTCAACGTTAATGTGAGAATGTGACCTCTGAAACACAAACAAAAATGGCAATACAATATATATAAGCAACGAAAATCAATTTACAGCAACAGTGATTAGAACATTGAAGAATCAGTTATTAAACTAAGCAGCTTCAATGTCACTATCTGGAAATTGGTATCTGTAGTTAAAAGATCATAGAGAAGTAGAATTTTTATCTTGTAAGCAACTGAAAGTAAACATAAATACTGGATGTTCTAAGCAGATATTACAGCAGGATTAAAACTCTTCAAAAATCCTCTTCTAGCACGATAATTACTATTATGAATGTAGATAAATCTTGCTAGCAGTGTACCACCTTTTGTTACCTTGTCACTTAATTGATCATATTTGCTTTATATAGCAAGAGTTTCTTCCTGATAAGATATGAAAAAATAATGCAAGTAATATAACTCGGACATCATTATTCATTTTCTTCCATGGCCATGTTATCCTCAGCTAAAATCATGAATTAAAAATATAAGTATTTTTGGATCAGCAGTTTCTAGAATATGTTCAAGCATTTTACCTGAGGACTGGGAGTTGCACTTCTCATTGCTCTGTCCTGAGGACTTCTTTGATAGAATCCCACAAAATCCTCTGTGTAATCTCCACCAGTATCATTGAGGTCATGACAACGAGAAATAGAATTACTACGGTTGGGACTTCCCTGAAGCATATCTGAAAACAAACCATCCTTGAGAGATACATCAACCCCACCATTCTCAAAACTCCAAAGCTTTCTATTCACACTTCTACGATCATATTCTGTGTCATAAGTAAGCTGAGTAATGGAAACTGGTGACTCCATGAAAGAATCATATTCAATGAATGAATCAAGTGTTTGTGATTCTGGCGACATGGATGCAGGAGATCTATCACCCTCATTCCATACATTTATCCTCCGGTTACAGTCTCTCCTCCCAAAATTTGATCCACTAACTGAAGCAGGACTCTTTTCAAATTTTGGCCCTTTCTCTGCAGCTATTCTCTTTGCAGTTTGCAAAGCTTCAAGAGAAGCCCCTCTAACATAAGCCATCTGATCAGATTGACACTTCTCCATCCCCTCCATAATCAACTCAAGTTCTGAGAATATGCTCCTAGGATCTAAACTTTTCATTAAGAAGTTCAGCATTTGTATGGCTGACAATCGTTTCTGAGAATTAGCCTCCCCAGCTCCAGCATTCAGTATTCTTAATCCAGACTGTATCAACAATCTAGCATATGCTTCAACAATTAAAGCATTATGCTTAGCCAGAGAACTAACCAAGCCCATGTATAAATTGCTCTGAGTTGACTTCTCCTCTAAAGCTGCAGCTACATTTTGACATACCTTATTCACCATTTCATCCGAAGCAAAGTACCAATTATCCGAGTCCACTAGAGCCTTCAAGCAAAGAGCAGAACCAGAAGTTAGGCTCTCTTGTGAACCCAGAAGAGAATCTGAGAGAGGCTTGCAAAGAGAGTGAATGATATGCCTCTTCTTGTCTT